>ML436234.1:0-14410 GCA_005239525.1 Nicotiana knightiana
CCCAAATATATAAATATATATATTATTGATAGTTGGGTGCTACTGGGACTCAAATAACGAGCCCCGAACCCATAGGTTTAAATTTTGTACAACTCTAAAAATTGTGTAGCTCAAAAAATTAATATTAAATATACAGATAAAATACAAATAATGTTGTTTTAATTTACAGTGGACGACATGGACCCGATGATACATCCCGGTCCNTGGACAGTTGCTTACGCAAACTTTCCGGGCCAGGAGAGTGGAGTACATGTGGGAGTTTTTGAATGATAGAGCTCTACATCCCCGCGTGGTCCATTACCTGGAGGATCTTGGATTTTACCGGATTATTAGGATTGACCGGATACAACTCGATTGGGATTTGATCACGGCTTGATTGAGCGGTGGCGACCGGAGACGCACACTTTCCACCTTCCCATCGGCGAGGCCACCATCACCCTTCAGGACGCCGAGATTCTATATGGCCTGCCAGCTGATGGCTTGCCAGTTTTGATGCCGTATAACATGAGATATTATCAGCGGCAGGCCTATTGGGATTATCTGGAGAGGCTCACTGGTTTCAGGCCTGTGGAACAGGCGGTCGGGTCTGGGTCCAGCCGTCTGCAGTTGACCTCCATTATAGCGCACCTGGAGGAGATCCACCATACTATCACTGACGAGTCAGAGGAGGTGGATGTGGTACGATATACGAGGCTGTTATTGCTCGTTATACTTGGTGGGTTATTCCCGAACACTTCGGGGAACCTAGTGAGCCTTCGTTTTCTGCACCATATTGATGGGTTCGAGACTACATCCACGTACAATTGGGGTGTTGTTGTCCTTTCATTCTTGTACAGGCATTTGTGCCGGGCTTCTATCGGCACACAGAGAGACGTTTGTGGCTTTCAGTCGCTTCTACAGGTGACAACATATTCAAATAATATGTCCATTAGTTGCAATTGTACCTAGTTATAGTTATTCTTATACTTTAAGTCAACTTTCTATGTTAGGTTTGGGCATGGGAGCGATTTCTGCAGTTTCAGCCACCACTACCACAGCTACCGGCTAATGTAGAAATTCCGGAGCTTCCTCTAGCCTGGAGGTGGGTTGTGCGTCGTGCTCTTGCACGAGATTATGATGCCCATCATAATCTCCCCCTCTGCAGGGATGTTTTGGATCTGCTGGACGACGCACAGGTGAATATCTAAATAAACTTACCTGGTATAGATTAACGTAGTTATGCGCCTACTAACGGTCTGTGTTCTTATTTGATAGTTCATCTGGACGCCGTACAGGGATGATGTGTTAGATACCCTGCCAGTGTATTTCAGGTTTGGCCGACAGATTTGGATGTCTTCTGTCCCGATCGTATGCCTCGATATTGTTGAGCATCATGCCTACGAGCGGGTATGTCGTCAGTTTGGCCTGCGACAGCCTATATTGAGTCCGCCTACATGGCATGCCAGACACTTTGAGAGGGATGATCGGTCCAGGGTGGACAACACATTTACGGCATGGCTTGAAGAGCAGTTGGGTATTTGGGACAAGCGAGGTGACTTGATCCCACCTCCCCATTTTTGTTCTATTCAGAATTATATGGCATGGTACTGCACTGTTACCCGACTTATTATCGGGAACTCAGTTCATCTGCCACACGGTCGCTACGTCCCATACGCCGGGAGACACGAGGCCCTGGTATGTTTTTTGTTATTATTAATTATACACCTGTAATTTTGTGCCAAATATGTAGTTTATATTTTTTACTTTGTGCAGGCGATTGGATTGCATAACGTCTATCACATGGGGTAGCAGATGCAAAGTTATGTCCACAATCATATGGTCATGCAACAGTATAGTCAGCGATTCATGGATATGGCTACTCAGACACTGCAGTGAGCCCGATCGGATCAGCGTTTGGGACACGAACCTGATTATATAGACCCAGCGCAGTACCAGCGAGGTTGTGGTATCCCACGGCCTCGTGGCGCCCGACGACCTGGTGGTGCCAAACGACGTGGTCGTGGGAGGAGAGGAGGTGGTCCCCAGCTAGGGGGCGTTGAGGCTCCTGCGGATGGGACGTACATTCCGTCTTACAGCCATGGAATTTATCCCACTCAAGTTCCCTCACAGATGACCCCATCGGGTGAATTAATCATCATGGGATCGGATATTCAAGGGGAGGACTGGGGTAGGTACTTCCCAGGCCCGTCTACCACTAACGAGGAACGACCGACCCGAGATTTGTATATAGTGGGCGCCGACTGAGTTGTGGCTCCACATCACATGCGCAAGTATGCGTTTATTTGTATTGAATTTGAATTTGTTTTTACTGTAACTTATTTGTTTCCTTTAACTTCATTAATTTTCTTTTTGAAGGCTTCATGCGATGCTACGACAGATGACTATATTCAGGATCCAGACACGATGATGATGGTAAGACAATATAAATTGTTGTGAACTGTTATGTAATTTTCTATACTAAGTTTTATATTATTATGTAGCATTCTACTGGACCTGACAGCACCGCCGATACATGTCATCCTGTGCTGCATCCGGCTATAAGGAGACGATTTGATGATGATGATCCCGATAGCGTACCTCGGCCGGCGGGAATGATGCGCCTCAGACCAGCGGCTACATTGAGACACACCGGTTGCGGGACACATTGATTCGGTCTTCTTTCACTTTTTTTTGTATAATGGCGTAAACAATATTTTTGTATACTTTAACAACAATATTTAATCGAAGTTGGGTATTAATTTTTTTAGTTCTCATTTCGTTTGATAGTTTCATATAAAAACACAAGCACTAAAACTTAACTTCCACTTCAATTAAAATAAAATTTAGTACAACAAAGAAGGAAAGCAATACTACAGCACAAGCACAAATACAAACATACGCTGCTAACATAATAAAAATACACTAAACACATACATGCAAGTGTTTAACCTCGGCTTCCATTTATTCTCCGCTCCAACCACTTAAATCGTTCGTCCAATTGTTCTTTTTCTTCTTCAACCTCTTTAAGTTTCGCCTTCACCTCCGCAAGTTCCCGTTTATATTGGTTTTTCTTTTCCTTTTCGGCTTCACAAGTCCATTCTGCTTTCCATTTTTCTCGTCCTACCTCCTTCAGTTTAGCCCTCAAGTCTGCAATAATTCTATTGCCTTCTCTTTCACGTTCCTCTTGTGTTGTACGCAAATTATTAAGATAATGTAGTTGTTCTCTGTAGCATTGCTGATAACATGGGGGGTCAACCCATTCCTCAAAATCACACATAGGTTCATTGGGATCCTTGTAAAACTGATTCAAACAATGCCAGTAGCGACGTCCACATTCACCACCGGCCCAACAAAATTGCATCATGCATGCTTTTCCACAATTGCATTTTGGTACACGAAGAGATTGAGCCATTTGTGAAATATTTGCTTTTAGTAAAAAAAACCTTACTTTTAAATGAAATATTTATTTTTATTAAATTTTGAGCACACAAATTAACTGGAATGAGCCCGTTATTTATACACGAGACAACACACACATAACGTAGTGGTAAGTGGCGCTAAATACATAACATTCTATCCAACGACGCTATATTTTGCGTCTTAAATTTGATGATGTTGACAGGACGACCTTATGTCAGCTGGTCAGCTTTTTCAGTTAGACAAGACAACATAAACATTGATTCGGCCTTCTTTGACTTTTTTTTTGCTTTTGGTGTAAATAATATTTTTATTTACATTAACAACAATTTTTAACTGTGCTAAATATATATATAATTTTATTAATATATAATTTAAATCGGTAATATGGGAAAGTACAAATCATAATTAACAAGCATAATTTTATTTCATAAATCTTGGAACATATACATAGACATGAAATTGTTACAACATCAACTCAAGGGTATTTTGGTACACTAGAAGAATACCCCCCACGATTAGTTTTTCCACCCAAACCAGCTAAAGGACATTTACGTCGGTCGTGCCCTGTTTGCGAGCATATACCACATTTGCGCGCATAAATGGTATCACTAATATCCATTTGGTTCTGTATGCGCGTTCTCTTCTGCACCTGTGTTTTATGCAAATATGACTTGTTACACACCATTTTAAATGGTTCCGGAGTCCAATAATGCTCAGCACCCACTGGATGCAACTGACCACTATAAGTGTTTAGGTAATTGGCAACACTATATTGTTGATCAGCATAGTTGGTCTCCCCAAAACTAATACGTTGAAAGAACTTGATGGCATGTGAGCAAGGCATGTGGTATATGGACCATTTCCCACAAGAGCATAACCTTGATGATTCATTTACAGTATGTACATTATTCCCCCGATTTTGATGGATAGCGGTGCGAACTTCAAAAACATTTCTTTCGTTATCATATTGCAAAAATGAATGCCAATGTGCTCGCCGTCTGTATTTCTCAAATCTCTGCATCGGCACTGACATAAATTCAACACCCCTTTCCATCAATTGAGTTGCATCTGCAGACCGTTCAACAAACCTCTCCGCCATCTGCTTGAACGACATTCGCACCATGGTTGTGACGGGCAATCCTCTTGCCGACTTCAATAACCCGTTGAAGGACTCTGACACGTTTGTAGTAAGAACTCCCCATCGTCTGCCACCATCCGCATGCAAAGTCCACTTTTCAGGGTTATGTCGCATTAGCCAACAATAGGCTGCCTCGTCTTCTTGCCTAATAGACTCCATATGCCTCCGGAATTTATGTTGTTGGTGGTCCGTTGCTGCCATCCACATCAAATCATGTAGATCCTTCTTGGGATATACCTTCTGAAAATTGGCCTTAAAGTGCCTCACACAGTAACGGTGGTATGCATAAGGCTCTTGCCATGCAGGCAAGTTGTCCACAGAACGTAATATACCACCATGACGATCAGATATTAGACAAATACCTGAACGNTTAAATGGTTCCGGAGGCCAATAATGCTCAGCACCCACTGGATGCAACTGACCACTATAAGTGTTTACGTAATTGGCAACACTATATTGTTGATCAACATAGTTGGTCTCCCCAAAACTAATACGTTGAAAGCACTTGATGGCATGTGAGCAAGGCATGTGGTATATGGACCATTTCCCACAAGAGCATAACCTTGATGATTCATTTACAGTATGTACATTATTCCCCCGATTTTGATGGATAGCGGTGCGAACTTCAAAAACATTTCTTTCGTTATCATATTGCAAAAATGAATGCCAATGTGCTCGCCGTCTGTATTTCTCAAATCTCTTTATCGGCACTGGCATGAATTCAACACCCCTTTCCATCAATTCAGTTGCAGCTGCAGACCGTTCAACAAACCTCTCCGCCATCTGCTTGAACGACATTCGCACCATGGCTGTGACGGGCAATCCTCTTGCCGACTTCAATAACCCGTTGAAGGACTCTGACACGTTTGTAGTAAGAACTCCCCATCGTCTGCCACCATCCGCATGCAAAGTCCACTTTACAGGGTTATGTCGCATTAGCCAACAATAGGCTGCCTCGTCTTCTTGCCTATATTCCATATGCCTCCGGAATTTATGTTGTTGGTGGTCCGTTGCTGCCATCCACATCAAATCATGTAGATCCTTCTTGAGATATACCTTCTGAAAATTGGCCTTAAAGTGCCTCACACAGTAACAGTGGTATGCATAAGGCTCTTGCCATGGAGGCAAGTTGTCCACAAAACGTAATATACCACCATGACGATCAGAAATTAGACAAATACCTGAACGTTGTTTCACAATGTGCTCTTTCAGGTGATTCAAAAACAGCGTCCACGTCTCTGTGATTTCATTGTCACAAACATCAAAAGCCAGAGGAAATATCTGGCCATTAGCATCCACTGTCACGGCTATCAAAAGCTTGATATCATACTTTCCATAGACATGAGTTCCGTCTATGGATATTACGGGCCGAAAATGCGAAAAACCATCAATTGCTTGCTTAAACGCCCAGAACACGTAATTGAATATGTATTCTGGTGTTCCCGAACTCCGCTCAAGCTTTCATTCAACGACTGTTCCGGAATTAAAGTGCTGCAGTGCCGCCATGTACTTTGGTAGACCTGCAAAAGACTTATCCCAGTTACTGTAGACAATTTCAAATGCTCGTTTGCGCCCAAGAAATGCCTTTCTTCTCGTAATGGTATGGCCATATTCCTGCTGGACTACTGTAATGCACTCTTTGATTTTATACCTTATGGACGCTTCGATGTGCGGAATAAGTACAAGAGAAATCAAGTCAATATCCAAGTTGAAGTGATTACCGTTGAATGTGTCCATTTCACATGTGTGGATGTGAATGTATTTACCTACTTTCCACATACCTGTCTTCTTCTTGGACGCACGCAATATCCAAGGACATGGCCAAAACCACCTGCGGAAAACAACCTTGTATACATCCGAACGTGACTCCATTACCTGCATCTCACGACACTCTTTTACGTTGTTCATTTTACAAGCCCTGCTTACGCGCGCTTTATCGGGGAAAAGCATCCCCTTTACAAGCACCGTTGGTCTAGACTCATCCCATATTGCTGCCCGGATTTCATCAAAATCCCTTGTGAGAGCTTCCACATCCCGCACGTTTGGCAACTTATCAATGTAAGGAAGCTCCCTTGAATGAAACGGCACTTCAGACTCGTACACTCTTCGTCTAGGTGGGGGTCTCTTCAAATCTGGTCCTTCCCCTTCATCCTCATCATCACATCTCGTCTCCGGATTCATCGACATTGTTGTCGTAATCACTATTATGTTCCTCACTTTGTGCATCAGCCAGATCCCGATGTAATGTGTCATTTTCGGGCAATTGAGTGAGTACAGGTGGTTCAACTTGCTCGTTTTCACTGCACAACGAAAAAAATATAAGCTACTGAAATTAATAAATACTTTTTATATAGCTATATAACTTGACTTACAATTCGTAATGTGATGAAATTCCATGATTGACGTTTTCAATTGGGTGATGACTGCCGGATGAGCCACTTGTAAAATTCATATCCGGCCGATACCCTCTATTCAATATATGAGCGTTAATACAAATTCAATACACTAAAAATATACATAATTAACAGAAATCACAGCATAAATTTACCACTCGTCTTGTGAATGTTGGAAAGCAGGATAGAAATTATTTTCTCCCTCCTCATTCCCCGGCGGTGATAAGTTTAAATCAAAGAAAAGTCTTTCATCCGGAACCTGTCCGGCAAAAACTGCTCCAGAATAACCACCCGATGACTGGGGGTATCTCTACTACGCACAACCTCATTTTTTGGAACGTCTACAACCTTCACGTACATCTCCAACATTGTGATTAAAAGAAATTCCCGGCATTCATCCGGAGTCCTTAGAAAATCACTCAAAGTTTCATCATCGTCGATGTTAAACTTCGAGTAAAAAGCAACCCCTTGCGGAGTGACGGAATACATATATCGTCCGGTTATTTTAAGTAACACTGAACATTTGCTCTCACCCATTTTTTTTGCATAACAACGATATCAATTTATCGTACTCCATGATTAGTGGCAATTTAACATGACACCGAGCAGATAAATTGTAGCCCACCGAGTTATTCTCCATCACAACCTCCCCCCCCCCCCCAATATAATGGAACTCTTATTCTACGCTCTTCAGACATAATGAAAAAATGCTTGAGAATTTTAACAATAATAAACGTTTGATCAAGAGTTGAATTTTTTTTGTGATTGAATGAAATGCAATTCTAACCACTTTATATAGAATGTCTGGCCGGAGATTTTTTTTTTTTAATTGTATAGCGCCAAAGCAGTAAACACTATACGCCTTTTGAATTATTGGTGGGCCCAGGAAGCAGGTATAACGCCATAGTACACGGCGCTATATAGAAAAATAGGTATAACGCCGGGTACTATGACGTTATACCTGTCTGTCAGAAATTTCAGTATGTATAACGCCACACTATGTGACGCTATACACTAACGGCACAGTTATCGTTAGTGTATAGCACCACATAGTGTGACGTTATACATAGTTCGATTATATATATTTTTTTGACTTATTTTTGTTCTATTTGTCCAATTTTAGCTTATTTGGGTTCCGGACCCGTCTCCCCAGCATATTTATATGAGTAGTAGATTTCTGTTGACTAGCAGAACTCTACTTGAGAGTATCCTTTCCAACATTAAACATTCATACGAATTGTTTTTCTAGACAAAACACAACCCTAGACATTTGCCGCCGCCGCCATGAACGACGACGGATTTCCAGCTGAGAGATTATTCAACCAAGGCTACTCCTACACTTACGACGATGTTATCTTCCTCCCTGGCTATATCGACTTCCCCGTCGATGACGTCAACCACTCCACTAAGCTCAGCCGCAACATCCCCCTCTCCATCCCCTGCGTCGCTTCTCCCATGGACACCGTCACCGAGACCTCCATGGCCGTTTCCATGGCGGCGCTCGGCGGAATAGGTGTCGTTCACTACAACAACACTATCTCTCAACAAGCATCCATCATCCGTGCCGCCAAATCTCATAAAATCCCTTTCTCCGCTGACTTAATCTTCGCTTCTCCCTCCGATTCAATCCACTCCGCCGATGAATTCGCTAACTCCCCTTGCATTTTCGTCTCCGAGTCAGGGAACAAACAATCCAAACTGTTAGGACACGTGTCCAAGTCTGATTGGGAGAACTTGAGCAATAAGGAAGCTAGGATTTCTACTTATATGAACACTTCTCCCGTTACTCTGCCTTCGAGTTATAACTTCAATGACGTGGCAGGCTACATGGCATCTAAAAAGCTGGACTTTGTTGCATTAGTAAACGAGGAGGAGGAAAACGGGGAAGTAGTCAATATAGTCACGAGTGCTGACATAGAGAGAATAAAGGGACTTCCGAAATTGGGCTTGCCATCTTTAGGGGAAGACGGGAAGTTGTTAGTGGGGGCAGCGGTGGGGACGAGGGAATCAGACAAAGAGAGGCTGGAGCATTTAGTGAAAGAAGGGATTAATGCTGTGGTGATTGATAGCTCGCAAGGGAATTCACTGTACCAGATTAATATGATCAAGCATGTGAAACAAACTTATCCTCACTTGGATGTGATTGGTGGAAATGTAGTCACTAATTACCAAGCTGAGAACTTAATTAAGCAGGGTGTTGATGGATTAAGGGTTGGTATGGGATCCGGCTCCATCTGTACCACTCAAGAAGTTTGCGCTGTGGGACGCGGTCAGGTGAATTATCTCTCTCTTCATTAACCTGTTATTGTTGGAAGCAGCTGGTTTTTTGTTCCGATGATTGTGCTCCCTTCGTTCCAATTTAAAATTTGTTGCATTGTTTGCTATGTTTGGTTATGTGATGGAAGTGCAGCTTTCTAAGTAAAAAAAATCTGGTGAATTATCTTTGAGTGCCATTTTTTAGTCAAAAAATATGGTGCACTGAAGTGAGAGCACTGCAGTTTTTTCGGTCAAAAACTCTGGTGCAGTGAACAGTACATTTTTTTATTTTTTATTTTTTGAAGAGTACAGTTTTTAGCATTGGGTGCACTTTTGGTGCAAATTTGAAGAGAATAGCAGTGAATGTTTCCTCTTGCAGGGAAAAGTTCTGATCTTTGAGCAGTGAAAAGGGAAAAGTATTAAATTTAGGGAAATGGGTTAGATTTAGGTTTTCTACCAAATGTGTCATCTTTCTACCTACATTAAGGACTATATCTGTCAAGCGTGATATATTAAGGACCAAAATAAAGTAACCCCGGATATCATTAAGGACCATTTTGATAGGTTTCTCGGTAAAAGTAAATGAAACTTATGTTCTCTGTCAATTTTGTTTAGGCAACTGCTGTTTACAAGGTGTCATCAATTGCTGAGCAGCATGGAATCCCGGTCATCGCTGATGGTGGGATTTCAAATTCTGGCCATATCGTGAAGGCATTATCCCTTGGAGCATCAACTGTCATGATGGGAAGCTTCTTGGCTGGTAGTAATGAAGCTCCTGGCACATATGAATATAAGGTATAGCAGGATTCTCAATGCTTTTATGCTATGTATGCAAAAGTTCCTTCCAAGATACATCTATGGATTTTGTATTTGGAGTCTTAATTTTACATGGTATTTCCCGGAAACTTTCCTATCTGTTTTCAGTTTATATCCCGCATGCAAGTTTACTTGGTCCATAGAAAGTTGCTCTTTGGATATAGAACTTTTTAATTTTTAGGTGGCAATTTGACTGCGTCCCTCAGAGTTGGCATGAAATGTCAGGTGGTCAGAAGCAAAGTTTTTCAGTGTGTAATATACATTTCATGCCAACTCTTACGGCTATCTGTATACTGGCCTTATTTTAAATATATATAGTAGTATATTTGATTATTTGGCACATAGTATATCTGCTTTCTGTGATAAGAGTTTTGGTTGTGTTATCTTCAAAGCTGCTTGATTGCAAATATTTGTACTAAAGAACCTTGGTGATTCTGTTCATATTTGCAAGTGTAGCCAACTCAAATAAACCCTTGTGTTATTGTTAACTTTGGTCAATTTTTGGGCAAGGATAGAATGGTCTGCGTGTGAAAAAATATCGAGGTATGGGATCCCTGGAAGCAATGACAAAAGGGAGTGATGCAAGATACTTGGGTGATACTGCTAAACTAAAGATTGCTCAGGGAGTTGTTGGTTCAGTTGCTGATAAAGGTTCTATTCTGAAGTTCATTCCCTATACAATGCAAGCTGTAAAGCAAGGATTCCAGGATCTAGGTGCTTCCTCCTTGCAATCTGCTCATCATCTTTTAAAATCAGGCAAATTGAGGCTAGAGGTTTGTCTCTTGTTATTTGTTCTATCTTCTTACTCAACCATTATTATATTGTTGCATGTTTGTGTTTTTTCTTTTCCGGGTATTTGAAAAAAAATGGAAACAGCAGAATCATCTTACCTCTTTGTTCATGGGGGTCTAACTTTTTTTTTTTATTGTTAGTTCATGGGAATCTAACTTTAACTCTCTTTTCTGCTTATCCAGGTCCGAACAGGAGCCGCACAAGTTGAAGGAGGGGTTCATGGTCTCGTCGGTTATGAGAAGAAATACTTCTGATTTAACTTTATTGGGGAGTAATGTAAGCAGTTACACTTGATCCCCAAGTTTCTTGTTGTTGAACTTTACAACATCTTAGCTGCAGTTGGCAGTCTAGTCAAATTTTGGGAATGTGTGCTCCAAGTTTCTCTCTCTATTTATCAGCAACTATTGCCATATATGTCGAAAAGCATGCCTGCAAAATCAACCTCTTGCCAATACATATGCAAAATGGCAAATCAGATTTACATGAAACTTCTAACTGTCAATATAATATAACTCCATAAGATGGATTTGGAAAAGCTTCTTCCTTTTCATAATTAGTTTTAATAGTAAAACCTTATTGACCAGAGTACGAGAAAGTATTGGTAGCCATAGGGTGATGTGTCCGGCACATAGTGAATCTCCAATTAACTTGTATTCCTAGTGAACCCTTTATAGTTTAGGCTTCTCTGATATTCTTAGTGGAAGGGCTTACATTAATGATTTAATTTTCTAGAAAAACCGGCAAATAATACAAAATGGGTGCATGGCTGGTGATTTTATCCTGATGAGCAGTCATTGCTGTAGGGGTCACAGCCAAATTCTTCAATGTTTGTTCTAAATTTCTAGGCTTTTCTGATGCTTAGAGTGAAAATGATAGGCAGTCTAGATCTTTCCCATTTTACTTTCTATAAAGTTTCTTTTGTATATTCTGATATCTGCACTTGTGTTTTTGTTCTATACTTTTGAATAAAAAACCCATGATGCTTTTACAGTAAGAAACGTAGGAATCGTATTGCATTTAGTGTTCATTTTTCTTGAAAATCCTAGTAAGTTGCACCCTCCAAGTATCAATCACTTAAGTTTCACTTAGACAACCTCTTCATAAGAAAGCATGGTTTTTTGGATTAATTAGGAACAACAGTCTTTTTGTCTAATAATCATTGTAGTCTTGACTCTTGAGGGTGGGTGTGTATATATGTATGCAATATAGGAATACTAATTACTACTATATATTATTCTTAATAGTCGTTCAAAGGTCTACGTCATGATCCAATTCCATTCATGTGCTTCAGAGAAGTAAATTTACACGAACAAAAATATGAATAACAAACAAATCTAGTTTGTTTACATAGACAGGAGTACAAAGATTTGATGATTGTCATAGCAGCAATGTAAAACAAATGATGAATTCAAAAAACATGACACTCATTGTTTAATGCAGAAAATAAGAATAAATAACTGGTTGTTTTTTATATACTACTACATTACTACTGCAGAAATAAGAAAAAAGAAGTGGTTGTTTCTTGATACTATCATATCATTACTAGCTGCCTTTTGGATGGACGGCAAAGTAGGTTTGGATAGCTGATAGACCTGTACCAGTAACTTCCAAACCAATGAGAAAAAATGCGGCAATAAATGCAAAAATAGTCCATGGGGTAGTAAAATGAGTGTTCTTCCACTCAGCAATCCATATTTTTCCTTTATTATTAAAATGATTCTCAATTTTGTCTTTCACACCAACAAAGGCATGTGGATTAGGGACCAAATCTGTTGCTATTTCATTGAAGAGATGTGCTACTTCTTGGTCACTTCCAAGAAAGTTAAGAAGTATACCTTTGGATCTCAGCTCCTTCACATCTTCAGCATGATCAATTAGTGAATCCATGAAGCAAAGATAAGATGTAACACCAAAGTCATCTGGTGTGTCAGGGCATGCCTCATATGCAACCAAGTTTAATAGCTCCGACTTTGTTGAATCATCTATGGTTATAGGTGGAAGTGTTAAAAGAGCTGAGCAATGAAATGAATTGAACTTGATGTCTGAAAGACGACGACTCTTTCCACGCCTTAAACGTATCCCTGCTTTCTTGAGCTCCATGGCTGAACGATATGAACACCACTCACCCCTTAGATAGCATCCGCCTTCTGAGAAAGCATTTGGGTCTATGAGTTGCGTTCTTAACATCTCGAGCAGATTATCAGGATTTTCTTCTTTGATCAGGTAAGGCCCTTCTCCTTCACAAATCTTGCCAAAGAAATCAAGAAAGAAATCCTTGATACTTTGAATTAACCCATGATTTTGAGGGGGCTTTGCATGTGCACTCGAGATGAACGTTTTAATCATTTTCATTCCTTCATATTTCTTGAACCTGCAGCTCATTAACACATGCAGGACTTCAAAAGGTAGCTGATTTTCAAGTAAGAAAAGATCACGACGAATGAAAGCTATATCATGACTCTTCATTTGCAGCTTCTTATAATTGCCAGTGACCAGGTAGAGAATATATTGGAGAATGAAACAGCCATCCAGGAACATCATCTGTGCAAACTCCTCATTGCTGTAATCTTTAATCAAGTCCAGAGCATAACACTCCCTGACATTAGGCACAATGTTCTTCACCTTTTTGTAAAGCTCCTCAATGGACACTGGTTTTGTTAAAAGTCGTGATAAGACCCCAGCAGATTTTGGTTCGGTGCTTTCTTGATCAGCAAACTGAATTGCCAGCATCTCCTTGTACTTCTCCATAGGTTGAAGCTTGGATTTTCCATGGTGAAATGGACCGAGAGCAACCACAAGGGGCTCATAGCACCTTACATTTGATTCAATCTCGCGATGCATTTTGGGGACCATGTGTATCGTTGGCTTCTGTGATGAGCCAATGCTGGGGTACTCTCTGCTCTTCTCCAATGATTTTAGCCATTGTCTATCATTTTCACTGATTTCATGAGAATCTGAGTTTGACTCTTGAATTGTAATGTTGCATTCATCTTGATTACCAGCAATCTTATCTTTGCCAATGCACCTACCTTCTTTAGTAATAATTGTTTCTTTAGCATATTGTTTATCCATTTTTGCTGAATTCTCGTCAAGTCAAGAACCTCAATCTTGATAATTGTAATTTGTATACATTTGTTTAAACTACTTATTGGACTAGCTACTGAAAGAATAATAGTTTTCTTTTACTTTAGGCAAGGTCAATGTTCGGTTTCCTATGGTGGATTGGACCGATGGAAACAACGAGGCACTTTGGGTTGCCTTCAATCTGAAGCTTGAGCTTAACACATTATAGTTTAGGCTTTCTTTAGTGGTCAAAGGCAAATTCTTCGATGTTAGTTCTTATTTTGTAGGCTTTTCTGATACTTAAGGTAACATTCCTCAAATCTATAAAAGTTTCAAGACACATTAATATATATAGAATTTAATTTTTATTTTTTTTATCTTGTCTTGAGTGCATAAAAAAGAATTATACTTCTATTACGGATTTAAACCCTTATGATTGACTTTTGAGTTACTTTTTTATAAATAGTTGGACATACAAATAGGAGCATTTTAATAAAGTTAATATTATGAGTTATTAGAAATGAGCATCATTAAATACAAGTTACAAATTACA
>ML436234.1:15249-42749 GCA_005239525.1 Nicotiana knightiana
GGGGAAGAGATGTGAGGGAGTGGGGGGGGGAGGGAGGAGGGACAAGCCTAAAGCCCATAAAGTGGGTTGTCGGAAGGAAAAAAGCTTAAAGCCTTACACGAAAGCAGAAGCAAACACAAAACAGAGGCAATCGTGCTGCTTACTCACACAGGTAACGGGAAGTTCGTTTTTTCTTTTACAAATCACTACTTCTTGAACTTAGGTATATAAAATTTTCTATTGTCAATTATCCAACAGTAGTAGTAACTGAATAGTTAATTTCCTTATTTCTCTGTATAAACAACAAATTTCATGTTTAGGTGTGAAATTTTAAAATTAATTAAAATGCACTGGTTGTTGTAGAATCGATTGTTTGACGGGTATAAATTGGACGGGGGCCTATGTATTGGCTCGAGCAGTTTTGAGGTGAATTGATATAACCCTGTACTAAAGTGGTTTAACTCACAAAAACAAGCATACAAGGCATTTGATGAATTGCTTGGAAGAGTTAATATGTACTTAATTGCAGGAGTAAGTACCTATTAACTTAGAATTGTTCTAACTAAAGTTTAGATGATTTATTGTGATATATGCGCATAAATTTTCACATGTTTGTGTTATTCTTATATGCCATTTTCATGTTGAAAATTCATGAAAAAGCAAGAATCTTTAGAAATACTTTTGAATGTTTATTTCATGCTTATGCCATGCTTTATATTTAAAGATATCAGTATGAGTATATATAGGCTGTTCCAGAAAACATTTAGACTTAAATGGTCAAGAAAGTTGAGAAGTTGATTTAGACCCTAGTGATGTCACACAGAAAAGTTTATGACTAAAGTACTTTTGGGAGTATTCTCTATTCTGAGAAGGGGTCGTCGTCTAGGCCGAGGGTCCTGACCAAGGCATTGAGTTCCTGAAACTACTGGTTCCAAAGTAGGGAGCACACGGGCCGAGGGGCTCATTGCTGAGAATTTGCCTAGCCAGGCTAAGGTATGATACATGGGCGCTGAGAACCATGAAGCGAGTGGAACCTCGTGGATTGAGGCTATTCGATCAGGTTGGGATCGAACCCATGCAGATCACACGGTGACTAAGACGGGAATAAGTAAGGTTAGTTGGAGCTCCCAAAGCATCAAGTGAAGTATTTATTTAGATAAGAAAGAAAATGAAACGAATTTCTTTTAGAATATCCATAAACTGATGTTATGCAATTAGTTTAGAGTTGTTCTTAGAAGCTTTATGTATTTCATGCATTTAGAATCTTTGTTTGTAATGTATATTTTATCAAAATTTCGTTCCCTACTTTAGTGAGGGGTCGTTGAGACTGATTGAGTACAATGGAAAGTACTGACATTCTCTTTTGGGAACGTGCGTTGGTATGTGGTACAACGTAGCAACCGATTTTGCAGGCTAGCAAGCTACAGGTTAGGACTTTCCTCATTTCCAATGCTATTGGTGTGCTTCGCTTTTGTTCGTGGAGTATTGCTTTGATTCATCATTATTTAGCTATTTCTCTATTTACTTTGAGAACTAGCCAGGAAATCTCATTTCTTGAGCAGTGCGTCAGTTTATCAGTAGAGGCTTCGTAGACACAGTCGGTGGGTTAATATTAAGATGTTTTTGATTTTTCAGTAGTTACCACGAATAAAGTTTTGGAGTTACTCTATTTTAGATATTCAAATTAATTAAAAGTATTTGATTAAAGTATTGACTTGTTGCATATAAAGTTTGAAAGGATAATAATTTTAATAAGTGGAGATGGTTCGCTCGGTCAAATTAGCGATCAGGTGCTGGTCACAGATTGCTTAGAGAATGGGTCGTGACAAACTTGGTATGAGAGAATCATGTTTATGGCGTTCTAGGGGTCTATGAAGCCATGTCAGTAAAGTCCTATTTATGGGTATGAAGTGCGTCATACTTATAAATATGAGGCTACAAACATATAGGAAACGTCTCATTTTTTCATACTTTAGACCGTGCAGTAGAGCCTACCTCTAAGAAGTAATCTAATGTATTCATTTCTCCAAAGAAATGGCTCATACTCGCAACTATGACACTGACACTCAGGATGCTGCTCAAGAAACTATTGCTACTATTGTGGCTCAAGGTAGAACTAAGAAGGCTTCGACTCAGAAAAAGAACAGTAAATCCACAAAAGGGGTTCAAGTACCCCGAGTTGAACATGGAGAAGGGGTGGAGCATGATGAGAAAGTACCTCAATATCCAGTGCCACCCCCAATATCAATTCCTTCTCATACAACTATATCTCCAGGGGTGGGTCAGATGTTTAATGCTGTCAACAGTGCTATGGAGATGTTTAAAGCCTTCATGGCCAACCAGAACGAGAAAATAGATGAGAATCCACCTCAATCAAATAGACAGAGCAACTGAGTCCTCAAGAGTGGATGAATTTTTGAAGTTGAGTCCTCCATTTTCCCGAGGTACTATAGTTGATTAATATCCAATGTTGTGGTTGGAGGGTGCTAAAAAAGTCCTCAGAGCGATGAAGGCATTTGATGATGAAGTTGTGGAGCTGGCTACCTACCAGCTTAGAGATGTGGATGGCGCTTGGTTTGAGATGTGGGAACATGAAAGAGATGAAGATGATGGTCCGCCTACTTGGGAAGAATTTGAGCAGGCCTTCATGGCTAATTTTGTACCAGAAGAGGATAGGAAAGCTAAGGCTACAGAGTCTAGAAGCTCAAGCAAGGGAATAAAAGTGTGCGAGAGTACTACATGGAATTCATAAGTTTGGCTAAGCATGCTCCTCATATGGTTAAGACAGAAAAAGCAAAGATCTGCATGTTTGTTGGCGATTTGACTTACCACATTAAGGATACGACATCAGCTACATCGGTAGGAATGACATCTTTCTCCTCTGTTGTAGGTTTTGACAAGCACTTAGAAAAAGGCAGACAACAAAGGAGATAAGAGAAAGAGCATAACAAGAAAGCCCGAACAAGGGGCGAGCTTAGTGGTACATCTAGTGGAGGAGGAAGGGGTTCCTTCAGCAAGGGGTCATTAGCACCGGCTCAGTATAATCATCAGTCAGGTGGACGGTCTACCTTCAGATGTACTCAGAACTATGGAAACCAGTCTCGCCAGAATCAGAATTTTAGCACACCATCCTCGTATAGCCAGAGTCATGTTGAGAAACATCACAACATCAAGGTCTTTGTGGTACATGTAAGCGGCAACGTTCAGGTCAGTGCAAGCTAGGGTTTCAAGGTTGCTATCATTGCAGAGATAATGGTCATATAAAGGCAAAGTGCCCAAAGTTGCGACGTAATTTCAGTGAGGGATCAACTCGTCCTTCTAGTTCCTCAACTAATACAGTTGCACCACCTCAAGCTCGTGGTTCTTATAATCAGACCAGGCATGGGGCAGGCAGGTGCACATCGAGTTACTCAGGGAGGCGGGCAACCCCTCTTGTTTGCTACAATTGATCGTCAGAGTGCAGAGGCATCTGAAGAAGTTATTACAGTTATACTTCGAGTCTGCTCACATAATGCTTATGCTATAATTGATCCAGGTTCAATGTTTTCGTATGTGACTACATACTTTGCAATTAACCTCAGGCTAGAACCTGAACAACTTATGAGCCATTACTAGTATCTACTCTAGTTGGCGAGTCAGTGAAAGCCACAAGAGTCTATAGAGGTTGTACAGTTTCAGTCCAAGGTCGCAGCACCAAGATCGATCTCATAGAGTTAGAAATGGTGGATTTCGATGTGATCATGGGTATGGATTGGTTGTCTTCCTGCTATGCCATGTTATACTATCGTGCCAAGATAGTCAGGTTCCAATTTCCAAATGAAGAAGTATTAGAGTGGAAGGGTAGTTCGGCATCGCTTATAGGTAAGTTTATTTCTTACCTTAATTCACAGAGAGTGACCAGTAAGGGGTGTCTCGCCTATTTGTCTCACATCATTAATCCTGAATCAGGACCACCAACTCTTCAGTGTGTGCCAGTTGTTAGAGAATTTCCATAAGTTCCCCATATGACCTTCCCGGACTTCCTCTTGAAAGAATCATAGACTTTAACACCGATCTCATGCCAGGCATTCAACCCATATCTAATCCTCCTTATAGGATGGATCCAGTAGAACATAATGATTTGAGAGAATAGTTGAAAGAACTTCTTGACAAGGGTTGCATCAGGCTGAGTGTTTCACCGTGGGGTTCCCCGATCTTGTTTGTCGAGAAGTAAGATGGTCTCTTAGAATGTGTGTTGACTACCGACAGTTAAATAAAGTTATTTAAGAACAAGTACCCACTGCCAAGAATTGATGATTTATTTGACCAACTCAATGGTGTAAAATACTTTTCAAAGATAGACTTGAGGTCGGGGTATCACCATGTGAGAATCAGAGAAGAAGATACAACCTTTAGGACTCGCTACAGGTACTATGGATTTCTAGTGATCTCCTTCGGATTGACAATTGTTCCTTGCTGCATTCATGGACCTAATGAACAATGTTTTCAATCCATTCCTTGATACCTTTATTATCGTGTTTATAGACGATATTCTGGTATACTCTAAAAGAAAGGAGGAGCATGCAGAACACCTCAAGATAGCCTTGTAGACCTTGAAGGAGAATGAACTTTATGCCAAGTTTTCAAAATGTGAGTTCTGGTTGCAGTCAATGGCATTCTTAGGCCACGTGGTATCTAGTGAAGGCATAAAAGTAGACCCTCAGAAGACAGAAGCAGTCAAGACTAGCTAAGGCCGACAACGCCAATCAAAATCAGGAGTTTCTTGGGGTTAGCTGGCTACTATAAAAGGTTTGTAAAGGGATGTTCCTCACTTGCATCTCAATTAACTAATTTGACTCAGAAAGCAGTTAAGTACCAGTGGTCAGACGCTTATGAGCAGAGTTTTCAAGAGTTAAAGCAGTGGTTGATCAATGCACCTATGTTAACCTTGCCCACATGTTCGGGTGGGTTCACAGTGTATTGTGATGCCTCCAGATTTGGTCTTAGTTGTGTTCTTATGCAAGGAGGAAAAGTTATTGCTTATGCTTCCAGGCAGTTAAAGAATCATGAGAAGAACTACCCCACACATGACTTGGATCTTGCAAACAACGGTGTTTACATTAAAGATATGGCGAAACTACCTATATGACGAGCATTCTGAAGTATTTGTAGATCACAAAAGCCTCCAGTACATTTTCAAGTAGAAAGAGTTAAATTTGAGACGAAGAAGGTGGCTCGACTTATTGAAAGATTATGACATCAATATCCTTTATCATCGGGCAAAGCTAATGTGGTAGCAGATGCACTTAGTAGGAAGTCAATGGGTGTCTTGGCCCGTCTTGTAGTACAAAGGCGACCTTTGGGTCGAGAAATTCAAAAACTGGCAAATGATGGAATTAGATTGGATGAGGGCGAAGAAGGAGGTATATATGCTTATGTCTTTGCACAATCCTCTCTTGTTACGCATGTTAAGGCTACGCAAGATGAAGATACATGCTTAGTGAAGTTAAAAGAAGAAGTCAGAAATAAATAAATCATTGTTTTTACTCTAGGAAGCGACAAAGTTTTGAAGTTGAATGATCGGTTATGTGTGCCTGATATAGATAGTCTTAGAAAGGCCATAATGGAAGAAGCTCACAGCTCGAGGTATTCTATCCACAAAGGTGCTACCAAAATGTATTTGGACTTGAAATAGTTGTATTTGTGGAAAGGCATGAAGAAGCAAGTAGCAAATCATGTGGCCAAATGTTTGAATTACCAGTAAGTCAAAGCCGAGCATCAGAGGCCTGGTGGCCTAGCTCATGATATAGAGATACCATAGTGGAAATGCGAGATGATTAATATAGATTTCGTAGTAGGTCTGCCTCGCACATACCGTAAGCATGATTCAATTTAGGTTATCGTAGAGCGACTCACAAAGTCTGCCCATTTCCTACCAATAAAGACGACAGATTCCGCAGAGCAGCATGTACAATTATACATAAAAGAAATAGTCTGATTGCATGGTACTCCAGTTTCAATCATATCTAACATAGGCCCTAAGTTTACAACGCATTTTTGGCAGGCATTTCAGAAAAGATTAGGTACCAAGGTCAATTTGAGCACCGATTTCCATCCACAGACTGATGTTCATGCAGAAAGGACCATTCAGACTCTTGAAGATATGTTGCGAGTATGTGTTATAGATTTTGGAGGTAATTGGGATGATCACTCGCCACTTATAGAATTTGCTTACAATAATAGCTATTATGCCAACATTGTTATGGCTCCTTATGAAGCGTTGTATGGGAGAAGATGTAGGTCTCTTGTGGGTTGGTTTGAACCAGAAAAGGTGTCGTTGATAGGTATAGAGTTTGTTTGTGAGGCCTTAGAAAAAGTTCAGCTAATCAGAGAAAGGCTGAGAGCGACTCAGAGTTATCAGAAGTCCTATTCTGACAAGAGGCATCGTGACTTAGAGTTCATGGTTACTAACAAGGTATTTTGGAAAGTTTCACAAATGAAAGGAGCTATGAGGTTCGGTAAGAAAGGGAACCTTAATCCTAGATTTATCGGACCTTATGAGATTATAGAAAGAAGGTAAAAATGGCTTATGAACTAGCGTTGCCAATTGAGTTATCCTATGTTCATCCTGTCTTTCATGTGTCTATGCTTAGGAAGTACATTCATGATGAGTCGCATATAATACCTGCCGACACCAGAAATTAAAAAGGCTTGGCTTATGAAGAGGTACCTATAGAAATTCTCGATAGGCAAGAAACAAAGTTGAGAACAAAAGATATAGCATCGGTAAAAGTTTTGTGGCGTAATCATGATTCAAAAGAGGTTACGTGGAAGGTCGAGGAATATATCAGGAAGATATATCCTTATTTATTTGAGGGACAAGGTATGTGAACCTAGGTTTGGCTTGGAATTTATATTTCATTTATTAAATACAAGTTAGCATGTGTTTATGTCCTTGCTAGATTATACTTAGTTGTTGAAGTAATTTAGTTTCTGTCAGAGTATATTTAGTTATTAAATAATTTAGTACCATGCCAGAGTAAATTTAATTCATTAAATTGATTTACTTTTTTTACTGAAGTGTTGTGCTTTAGATTTTGGTTGGTTATTGTGATACCTCCTTGCCGAGATGTGCGTAATTAGCTTATGAGCTGTGTATGGTGCCTATGAATGGTCTGTTATGATATTTTTGATTGTTGTTGGTGTAGTTGTGGTATATGTGACATGGATAACTTTTTTGGATAGTCCAATTTACATAGGAAACTCTGTTAAAAGTTTTTAAAAATTTACGGGGTTAGCCAAAATTTTGAGTCATTTGGGAAAGTGAGTAGTGCTAAGAAAACTTAAGAAGTTCAACTTAAGGAATGACTGTTGGATTAAGAATAAGGTCCTAGAAACATTCAAGGACAAATATTTTTAAGGAGGAAAGATTGTAATATTCCTCAAATCTATAAAAGTTTTAAGACATGCTCAATATAGAATTTAATTTTTGTTTTTTTTAATCTTATCTTGAGTGCATAAAAAAATTATACTTCTATTACGAATTTAAACCCTTATGATTGACTTTTGAGTTACTTTTCTATTTATAAATAATTGGATATACAAATAGGAAATTTTAATAATACTCAGCAGAAGCAGACACGAAACAGAGACAACCTAGCTGCTTACTCACGCAGGCAACAGGAAGTTCTAGGTTTTTTTTTTTTACAAATCACTAGTTTTTGAACTCAGGTATATAAAATTTTCTATTGTCAATTATCTAACAGTAGTAGTGGGTAATAATTGAATAGTTAATTCCTTTCTTTCCTTGTATCAACGGAGTTCCATGTTTAGGTACGAAAATTTGAAATTAATTAAAATACACTGGTTGTTGTAGAATCAATTATTTGATGGGTATAAATTGTATTGGGGCCTACGTATTGGCTCGAGGAGTTATGAGGTGGGTTGATATAGCCCTTTAGTAAAGTGGTTTAACTCACAAACGCACACATATAAGGTGTTCGATGAATTGTTTGGAAGAATTAATATGTACTTAATTGGTGCGAGTGAGTGCCTATTAACTTAGAATTGTTCTTGCTAAAGTTAGATGATTTATTCTAATATACGTGCATAAATTTTCAAAAGTTTGTGTTATTCTTATATCCCGTTTTCATGTTGAAATTCCACGAAAATGCAAAAACCTTTAGAAATACTTTTAAATGTTTATTTCATGCGGATGCCATGCTTTATATTTAAAGATACCAATAAGAGTATGCATAGGTTGTTCTAGAAAAGATTTAGACTTGAATGGTCAAGAAAGTTGAGAAGTTGATTTAGACCCTAGAGAGGTCACACAGAAAAGTTTATGATTAAAGTATTTTTGGGAGTATCCTCTATTCTGAGAAGGGGTCATCGTCTAGGACGAAGGTCCTGACCAAGGCGTTGACTTTCTGAAACTATTTGTGCCAAAGTAGGGAGCACATGGGTCGAGGGTCTCGTTGTTGAGAATTTGCCTAGCGAGGCTGAAGTACATGGGCGTTGAATACCATGAAGCGAGTGACACTTCATGGATTGGGAATATTCGATCAGGTTGAGATCGAACTCGTACCAATTACACGATGACTAAGACATGAATAAGTCATGATAGTTGGAACTCTCAAAGCATAATGTGAAGTATTTTTTTTTATAAGAAAGAAAAAGAAAAGAATTTCTTTTAGAGTATTCATAAACTGTTTTTATGCAATTATTTTAGCATTATTCTTAGTTGTTTTATGTTTTTCATGCATTTAGAATCTTTGTTTGTAATGTATATTTTATTAAAATTTCGTTCTCTGCTTTAGTGGGGGTCATTGAGACTGATTGAGTACAATGGATGGTACTAACGTTCTCTTTTGGGAATCTGCGTTGCTCTGCTGTTCAACATAACAACCGATTTTGCAGGAGAGCATGCTACATGTTAGGACTTCGCTCACTTCCAGTGCTATTGGTGAGCTCCGCTTTTGTTCGTGGAGTATTCCTTTGAGTCATCATTGTCTAGCTATTTCTTTAATTACTTGGAGAACAAGCCAGGAAATCTCATGTCTTGAGCAGTGCGTCAGTTTATCAGTAGAGGCTTCGTAGAAACAATCAGTGGGTTAAGATTAAGATGTTTTTGATAATAACTTTACAAAATTTCAGTAGTTACCACGAATAAAGTTTTGGAGTTAGTCTATTTTAGATATTCAGATTAATTAAAAGTATTTGATTAAAGTATTGCCTTATTGTATATAGAATTTGAAGGAATAACAGTTTTGATAAGTGGAGATGGTTCGCTCGGTCAAATTTAACGATCAGGTGCCGGTCACGACTTGTTTGAATAATGGATCGTGACACTTAAGAGTAAAAATGATAGGTATTCTATAGGATCTTTTGCATTTTAATTTCGATAAAGTTCTCTCTGATATCAAGTGTTGTATACTCCGATGTCTGATGTCTCCATGTATTTTTTGATCTCTTCGGGTCATCCGATGAAACAAAAAATAATTTCTTTTCTTTTTTTGTTTGTTTAATACGTAGAGTGCAAACTCGTGATGCTTTTAGTGTAAGTAAAGAAGTAACTAGTATATATATTTCACTTTTATTTATTGGTTTCAAGTTTCAACAAATTTTAGGTACGGCAGGAATTAAAGTGAAAGCTGGAGTAGTGTGGCTTGTGTGTTTTGGTTATACCAAAAAGAAAGAAAAGGAAAGTGAGAGTTGGTCATTTGGATGATTAAAGAAAGGAACCTAGTGCCCTCTTTCCTTTTTCGAATCCTACTCAATTTTATTTTTTCAAAAGGAGCTGAAAGGTGGATGGTATCGTGAGATTGCATCAAAACTGCCATTTTTCCAATTTTTTTTGGGAAAACCGTCACTACCATTTGCTAGGTTTTTTAAGTGAAATTTTTTTTCAATCAATCAACGAAAGTCTCCTTCTACTAACAAACAAAGCCTGAAGTGTCAAAGCGATTCGTTTTTAAGTTTGCAATTGAACTCAAACAAAATCGCCAAGTAAAGGTCATTAGACAATGGTCATCCTATTTAAAAGATACATCCAACACCTTTTGTTACATAGTTTAACTATTTCGTGTTACTCGATCTCACGTAAGATATGATCCAAAAGATTTGAGAATACAAGACATTCACTTTTGATGACATTCACTTTGCTTTTTAAATATGAAGTACGTTTTGCTCGCCATTAATAAAACCCCTATGATAAACCACTATATATAATAATTTCAGAAATGATGTTTTAATATTTTAGGAAATTAGTAAAAAAAAATTGTTAGGAATTGTCAGCAATAAGGCAGAATTTTTGTTACAAAAATGTGACTGTAGTTCTCTTTTCCCCTAAATGAGGCAGAAGACTGTCTTTTTCCGCATTCATTGATGTCATGCTAATTTTAGCTTCCTTTGTTTGCCTTTCATCTAAACCTAGAATGAGTATTCTCTATTTTACATAAGTGTGTGTGGATATATATATATATATATATGTATGTATGTATGTATACATTTAATGAAAAAGAAAATGAAAGAAGTTGATTTGAATGTTTGTGTTCCGTTCATAACTTCATAGTAGTAAAGAATTTTTAATATGTTCCTTCAAATTTGTTCAACCAATGGCTTAAGCGTTAAATTTTGGAAGATGCACGCATTAAAGTTCTGAATATCTTTAAACATCTGAATAAAATATATTTTAATTGATAAAGACAAAAATTATTTTATTCAGTACTTTTCTATTTTAGATGGTTTTATCTGGATGATATTTGGTTGAAGTTTGAAAGAATTAGTATTTGAAGTTGAAGTTAAAATTGTTACACTTAGAAAAAAGATTGACAACTTTCGTGAGTGAAATATTAGTTTATTTGAGATGCTCAAACAAAATTTTAGCTTTAATATTTTCTAGGAATAATTGCTTTATTGGGCCGCCTCCAAAATAATAGCCGACAAACATGTATTTTATATAGGGAAATTTTCGTTCCTATACAATATAGGAAACTATATTAACAAATATGTTCATAGTCTGCATATTACCCGCCATGCTAATAGTATTTCCACAAAAAATAGACAATTCATTAAATAAGGAATCATTGTAGCTGTAGGCTTCCTTATTTAGGCGCGCTAATATTGGAGAATTAAAGATTCTTTCAGATATTTCATTAAATAAGGAATTATTGTAGTTGTAGGCTTCCTTATTTAGGCGCGCTAATATTGGAAATTCCTTAATTAATTGTCTAGTTTTAATGGATTCGATCTCATCTTTTTAAAATATTTAATTACTTGGAACTCAATTGAAAGGATTAAAAATATACAAACTGTTCTAGGCTGTCAACACTTACGTCTAACGTAACAATATTGCAGATGCGTGTTAGTAAGAAAAAGGTGGATGATTTAGTACTGTTTTGGACAAAAATATGTATCTAAAATGTGAAACATACATTTCAGGGGAAGCATGTCGAGTCCCGATTATGCTACAATTGAATGAGAATTGGGAATATTAAATTCAATGTACCCAATTTGTAAATATTTTGTAGATAAATTGTAGATTATTTGTATTCTGATTGTAGAACTTTGTTTTCTGTTTTCACAAATAAAAAATAACTAAAACTTCTACAAATCTTCTGCAAAAAACGAAATTATGTCGAAATCCCAACTATGCTACAATTGAATGAGAATTGAGATATTAAATTTCAATGTACCCAGCTTGTAGATATTTTATAGATAAATTGTAGATTATTTGTATTCTGATTGTAGATGCTTTGTTTTCTTTTTTCACAAATCAAAAACGACTAAAACTTCTACAAATCTTCTACAAAAAATGCAATTATGTCGAAAATCCCAATTATGCTACAATTGAATGGGAATTGGGAATATTAAATTCAATATATCCAATTTGTAGATATTTTGTAGATAAATTGTAGATTATTTGTATTCTGATTGTAGATGCTTTGTTTTATGTTTTCACAAATCAAAAACGACTAAAACTTCTACAAATCTTCTACAAAAAATGCAATTATGTCGAAAATCCCAATTATGCTACAATTGAATGGGAATTGGGAATATTAAATTCAATATATCCAATTTGTAGATATTTTGTAGATAAATTGTAGATTATTTGTATTCTGATTGTAGATGCTTTGTTTTATGTTTTCACAAATCAAAAACGACTAAAACTTCTACAAATCTTCTACAAAAAATGCAATTATGTCGAAAATCCCAATTATGCTACAATTGAATGGGAATTGGGAATATTAAATTCAATATATCCAATTTGTAGATATTTTGTAGATAAATTGTAGATTATTTGTATTCTGATTGTAGATGCTTTGTTTTATGTTTTCACAAATCAAAAACGACTAAAACTTCTACAAATCTTCTGCAAAAAATACAATTATGTCGAAAATTTCAATTATGCTACAATTCTGTGATTCTCCTATATGCTCTTGTACTCCTTACGAAATCCCTATGCTAAATATGGAATCCAAAATAACATGATGAAGGGATAGATCTTCCTAAGCAAAATTCTCTCATGAACTGTTACAAGAAAATTGACTTTTGCCAACAATTGAAGCATCAAAAGAAAAAGATAAAAAGATCTGTTCGAGCTCAGAACATATTGAGAATCAAAACTCTGAGAGATAAATCTTAATGTGAAGGAACCCGGAATCATAACCATCAAATCGGCCAGGCTTGTGCTCATCTTCCAAGGGCACAAAAATATTGGGACAAGATTGCAGAGGTGCCGACAATGCCTTGGCTATGGAAGAAATAATGGGATTTTGATACAGAAATCGTGAGTGTGGTAGGGAAACGTGGGTGAAGGTGTGAGAATTGGAGAGAGAAACATGGGGGGAGAGGGATTAAAAGGAATATACGGTACCATTAAATTATGAGTGTAATTAAAACCCTTAAAAACCACTAATGGTATATAATTGGTAATTAGGTATACTAAATGTAATTATATCAAACCTTAAACATTGAGGGTAATATAGTTTCCTATATGGCATAGGAATGTAAAAATTATATATATATAAGGATAAGATACAAAATTAGCCGGTCGAGCGAAACTGTTTGCATTCGCTAGCCAATACACACACAAAAAGAAATATATTATTTTAATAGCGGCTAAAAAAATTATATTTTTCTATATATAATATATGTATTATATGCATAATCAATGTATGTATTGGCTTTTGTTGTAATTAATTTTGACCAATGGACCAAACAAAAACACATGTCATTTTGTTATAATACTAATAATATAACATAAACGTGCACGTTTAAAGAGATTAGTTTTAAGAAATTTTTTTTTACATTAATTAGTAATGAAATTGACCATATTAATTTTTACTATCTCTTTACATAAACACTTCTAACACATACTCTAACATTATTTACTTCAAGAGCAATATAGGAAAAAAATAATTAATTCATTCTTGAAATTTGAAAAAATTATTTATTTTGGATCACAAACAAAAGCTAAAAAATCACTTATTGTGGACCGGCCGGAGTAATTGATTGGGCGGCTTTGGTATTGACAGCTTCTCCTTGATTGTTGTTTGTTTCTACTGATGGCTTCACCTTGATTGTACATATGTACGTATGCAGGCCATATACTTAATAGAGTAAAAGTTTAAATCATAGTAAAAATAGATGGGTAAATTGTGACATTTTAATTTTTCCGTTCCATATGCCGTTAAAGTCAAGAAAAAGTATGAGCATTTGGTAATGATAAAGGTATGAATGTAACAGTAGATGATAAAATTAAAATATTTCGTATAATAAAGAGCAAAAATATGGATTTTTCTCAAAATATTAATCCGACCAGTTTATAAAAGCATGAGAGATCAAGGGTTGAGCTCAATAAGAGACCTCTAACCCAGAGTCTGATTAATTTTGTAGCTACTAAAACCAGCATCTAAGAAAAGTTTTTCCCATTCTTTCTTGTTCCTCTCATTGCTACCTAAAAAGACCATCATCACCATGTCTATCAAGAGTTGTGCTTGGACAGATTCATCATCCATCTCTGGATTTTCCATCACCATTTCTATAATGATAACTTTTCCCCTTCCTGTTATTGCCTTCTTGGAGTTTTTCAAAATTCTCAGACAGTCTTGGTCATTCCAATCGTGCAAAATTGACTGCTCAATTAAGAAGAATATTTTGAGACATAATATAATTAAAATTATGCTCTCTCTAATAGTTTGAACTTTAAGATGAGTTGGTTTTGGTATCAAAAACTGCACGCTACGTTGAAAAATAATCACAGCCACACATGAAAATGTGTCAAGACACAGGTTACTCGCTCAACCAATGTGGGACAGTTAATAGTTACGGATTGCTGAATGTACCAACTTACCTGTTATAATACAGACCAAGACTAATGCTGCACTACAAACATTCCATTGTTTTGAAAAAAGTTTAAACATCAATTGCACAAGAATTAAAGATAGAGGTTAGGCAAATTAGTCCATACTGATTTACCTCGAGTAAGACAGCATTAGCTGGGGGAATTTTCTGGAACATATCTGCTGCTACAAACTCCAAGTTTTCGCTTCCTTGTAAGTTAGCCACCACAGGGGGAAGATCAAGTACGGTGCACTTCATTTCAGGGAAAGTGTTGGCTATGGCCACTGCAACAGTTCCAGTCCCTCCTCCAACATCCACTATAGAGGTCAATCCGTCGAACACATCTTTATACTCATATTCCAATAACACTTTCATGAATGATGGCGATTCTATAGCCATGATCTCGTTAAACCAATTACCAACGCTCGGATCTCTTGAAAGTTTATCCCAGAATAGGTCTCCATATGCAGTGCAAAATGCACTTGGATCCTCATTCTTGAACCAATCACTCATAGAATTCCATGCTTTTAGAAAAAATGTATCTTACTCTTCCATGAATTTCCAGGGTGCATTCTTCACTGCATAGCGATCAGCTGGTGCAAGTGAATAATAATACCCTTCATCATCATTTTCATTGTCGCATTTATGTATAATTAACAAGCCATAATGAACTAATATTCGTGTAAGGCGGTGAAAGTAGTGAGATTTACAAGGATTGATAGGGAGGGCAGCCAATAAGTTGGGAAAGAGTCGTTGGTTTTCTATGTTTGGTGATGGCATTAGGTATGCCCAATTAAAGTGCACAGTTCAATGCTACAGCTTCTATGAAGTAATAAAGCTGGTTCCATGATTGAGCTTCAGCTCGAAGAAGTTCACTAGGAGTAAGGTTCTCATTATTATCAGTCATTTCAATTAGAGAGTACACAAATAAATTTCTTTTGTGATCTTTTAGATATGCAATTCCTTTTTTCATCTCAATCTTTATAAATCTAGCATAAAGTAACTTAAGTCCATATGGAGTATTTGATTGTCCTTTCTTTTGGAATTTATCAAGTGGAATATTCATGCAATTCGTTGTGCAGAAGATCCAACTCCACAAGTAATAGAGATGTTCTAACCGTCCGCCAGCACCAACAGTCTTATTTAATCTTTGAAGTTTTCTCTTATCCGAATTGGCCGAGCATGAATTTGTTGTTATTGTAAGTTTGGGCTAAACAGTACTCCTATTATATTTCGTTTTTCCCAAGTTTACTAACAAATGTCTCTACTTTACTTAATTGTGCAAAATTTTTATAAATTGAAACATGATAAAGCAATTCAAGATGAGTTCCTTCGGATCAATGAAGCTGCAATCCCACCAGCAATAATTCCTATAACAGTTACTGTAATTCCTATACCAATGACACCATCTGCATTGCAGAGAACACCAATGAATCCCATTTAGTATAATCAGTATGCAAAACCAAACGACAAGGGAAGAAGTCTCTTGTCATTACCCTTAGTAATTCTATCTTCAATAGCCTTCTTAAGCGACAACGCCTGTCTCCAATCAGGCGCAATCTAGCAAAGCAAGAAAGAGGTTTTAGAAACTACAGAAAGAAACAGAAGTAAATAAGCAAACGCTGGATAAATGACAAGATCCAACTACATAAAGATTAGAAGCAGACCTCCAAACAGTGACCTGTTAGCTCTCTGCTCCTTGAATATTCCCCACTTCTGTAATATCCAACAGCTAGAAGATAAAGCTTTTCTCGCTTCTGTAGTGGACTATTTGAGTTGGCAAGTGAAACTGCAAAAAAAGGAAAAAGAAACACAAAACATAATGATTCTCATAAATTGAACCCTCAAGTAATTAGCTATTCACTAGATACATAAATATCCAATATAAACCAACCAAAGATAAAAAGGAAATCATATTTTTGTTGGGAAAAATAGAACATTGTTACAGCTTAGGAGTGAGACCTGTTTCATTACTAGAGAACTACAAGACTGTCTAACTTCATGAAGAAGAAGAAGATCACACATTCTTCGAGCTCCCCAAAAGGCGTTTCTATGCAGGAGTTGAAAGACAATGAAGGACATAATGCTATTACATAAACAACAATAGAAAACTAGCTGCTGCTAAGATCATTATGCCTCTATGTCCATGAATATTGAGACTTAAGGAGTTAAACAATGAAACAAGATAGTCTGGTGGTAGTATCAGAAATTCAGAAACGCTTGTAAACTACATATTATGAAATACATAGAAGCTAGGGAATCAAAAGACAAGTAACATAAATGGAGAAGTAGATCTGACTAAATTTCACCCTCAAGCATAGCTATCCCTCGTTGCACATCTTCAGGTTGTTTAGAATGGACAAGCGCCCATGACAATCTCATAATACTCTCATTCTTTCCTTCATCACTGGCAGCATCGGCAGCTTCTCTTTCACAGCCCTATCAAATATGCATAGATACATAAGACTAAGAATCATAGTTTCTGCAGAATCTCACCAATTGTGGCTTTGTTAATACTAATGAATTAGTTCAACAGAATCATTTGATTCACTAACTAGTAGTAACTAATAGTTATAATTATAATTGTTCCATTTACACCATTGAGTCATGTTATTAGCCAAGTCTGCAAAGAACTATCCAGAACCTCTAATTTGATACTAATAAATTCAAGGTAAATCACCTCACTACACCATGCTGGTGGCCTACAGACTTATATGCATGGGCATCCGTCCACCTTATTAACACTCCAGAATTCAAATTTACACCTTGTTAGCTTTAATGCATATATAAACAATTTTTGCAAGTAACGATTTCACGAAATTTCAGTTTCGTGTAGGGATTTCAAGCTTTATGCTCTTACATTTTCTTTTTGTGAGACAAAACATTAGATCAATCATGTTTTATTGTTCCCAGTAAGGCTACTACGGCATGCTGCTAATATAAGGAAAACACCAACTGAAACTATATTATAAATTTAACAGATTGAAATGTCTAGCAACTCTACTGCAACAGTAAAGATTACAATTTTTAGATTGAGAGATGTCATTCTCGACAGCCCAACCCTTTTGCTGTTAATAAAAAACAGATCTTTCTTCCAAGTTCACGCAACATCAGCATATTTCTAATTAATACTCTTCAATCTCAAGAACACAGTTTTTTCTTTTAATGTTAAAAAACATAGTATTAACTTTCTTCAAAGTTCCTGCACGTCAGTCTCAAGTTTCAAGAATACATTTTAGTTACTATAAATAAAAACATAACTTTCTTAATTGTTCCTGTAACCCAAAGCAGCACGTTGCTTATACGAATTGTCAAATCTAGCCGAAGCTTTGAATAATGCATATTCCCCACAACAAATAAAAATACTTTGTGGTAAGAAGTCCGACTATATCCCATTATCAGCAAAATGATAAATATACCTGAAATTAGTCACTCGAACCCTAAAACATTTATAAAATTCCTGCAAGTAATTGAAGAATGCTTACGAGAATAACGTCAGGAGAGCACCAAGGAAGTTGGTCACCACCATTGAAGAATGTAATAATGCAGTCAAAGAATTGGTTGATCTTCGCCTCCATGTTCGTCCTCTGTTTTCAGAATTCAAAAACCACCAATTACGCAGCGCTTAGCGTAATGGCAGAGCTCAAATTTGATAGGTTTTGCCTGTCGCATTGGCGAATTATATTTGGGATGAAACTGTTTGAATATTATAGTTTATTACGCAAATATTTCGGGATTAGATTCACTTTATTGGTTCTAATTTTAGGCATCATGCAGATAAAAGTGTGGTTCAACCATAAGAAACAACAAACTGTGACATAACATCAAGAAAAGTATAAAATGCTTCCTAAATTTTACTGCATGATATCAGTAGGTAAAAAGAACCGACAACACTAGCTTTTGAAGTTTTTCTTTTTCCTTCTTCATTTTAACATTTTGGTTCGTCAGTGATATTAAATTGTACATCGGAAATAATAAAATAATCATACATACAATGAATTGTAAATCTAATACTCATACCAAAATCAATCTACGGAGTTTTATTTGACCCTTTGTTCCCTGTTAAATGTTGTCAACTTGTCATCTATGCAAAGTGAAGCGCAAGTAAATACTTGAATAAATTTGAACTTTTCCTTTTTCCCATTCTTTTACTGCTCCATCCGTTTCAATTTATGTGAAGCCGGGTGATTGGATAGGGAGTTTAAGAAAGAGACAAAATTTTTGAACTTGTGGTATAAAATGAGGTACATATATTTTGTGTGGTTATAAATTATTGCATAAAGGTAAATTGTTTCAAATAAAGGAAATGAGTAGCATGGACTAAAAAAGAAATAGGTTCACATAGCATAATCTAACCTACAAGTTAGGTGTGTCAAAGTTTTTTACTAGCCAAATAATCCACTTCCAGATTCTGGGTACAATAATGAGGTCTGCAGTGACAAAATGATAAATTTCCAATGTATCGCCACCATCCAAAGGATTTGCTTCAGCACCTCTCTTTGTCATCTTTTCTTCACTCCCCAGAATGATGGTAACAGTTCGGCCTTCTCTATGTTGTCAATTTGCAAATTCATAATTTGACATGCAAAGCGTAAACAATGGGGTATAGTAAAATATCTACACAAACTATAGGTGAAGTATATGGCACTCTATGCTTGATGACACCACTTTTGGGATTTTTACACAAATAGCCAATCATATTAATTCTTTACTTTTTCTAGCAATATACATAGATTATACACATATAATACATAAATTATGCATATATTATATATTCACCCGCTATTTTTAGTTTAAGTGGTAGGGTGTGCGACTATTTGGGTTAATTCCTCGTCTTCTTTTTTGGGGTTATGCCATATCGAGCCCCAAAAACGTGCCTACTTGTGTCATGCCTTTTAAAGTTCTTCACTATCCTCCCATTCCGATGTGGGATATCTAAAGTGACATATGTACCTCTTCTTCAAAAGCTTGCCAGCCTAGAAACCTGCTGATCCTGCATGACCTACCCTCATCAGCCCGCCCTCCACCATGGGCATCACATTTATCCTGAGGGGGCAGATTCGGCTCTAAAATCATATTTGTACTGTTCTGCGTGTCCAGCCCAGGGTAGACAATAACATGCCATGGTTTGAGTGGTGACAGTTTATCTCAAATACATTGTCCGTGCCCTGAATGGAGAGCATAAAGAAGCCAGTAAACGAGGTAAGCCCTTCAACCACCAAAGTAGTATTTTGTTTTTGGTTTTCAGTGTCGCTATTGACTTCTGACCAACTTCAAGATTTCACTGATCTATATAAAACTCAAGACCTAAAATTAAGAAAAGAAGCTGTTGTAATAGTTGTTGGTGATAGATAACGCCCCTGTAGCAGAGAGTTAGGTGTCCTTCAGTACAACGTAGACCCTGGAAACAAAGACTGCATAAATTAAACTACTTGCTTTACATGCACCCACGGGAAATATGGGAAAGCTTCAAAGCAACTCATCAAACAACTTAACTGGTACCTCCTCTAAGGGAAGATAGCAATTTGTGTATTGCAGGAGGTGTAGAAGCAATGGAGCATTACACAGTATTTGACATAAACATGGTTTTTTATTATTATAGCTAAAGCCCGGGCCACTAGACATTTCTTGCGATTTTTTAACCCCAGCAGTATATCCAACATAAACCTCGCCCTTTTAACAATTTGAATATGTATCACCAGAGGAATCAAGTTTCAGACACTGCTTTGCTTTGCCTTGGTAATAGCATACTAGAAAATATGCATCTTCCTCAATGGAAGCAAAGGATGGTGGATAGAAGCATTTTCTCTTGACAAACCAAAAAGAACATAGAAATATCTGCACCAGGTTGCTGTATGGTCAAAACACTAATAAATCTACTCAAAAGAGGTCAAATTTACAAAGATTCTTATCAGAGTCATTCCAAAATGATGAAGCTGCAGCATTTTAGTTAATGATAGATATCCAAGAGATTCTTACCAGAATTACTGCAAACTGACCAAGTAGCATCATATTTGTCTCTGTTAAGAATGGTATATTGTGATTGAATTCCAGTCCAAGTCTTCCGCAACTAACTCAACACTTAATCAGCAAAGTTAGTCATTAAATTGATGATGATACTTTCACTCCAACAAGCAACTTATCGAGTTACACATGTATATACTAATAGGTTGAAATCCATAATATAGAATATCAATCACGGCAAAGTTAATACCAGCTACATTGAGGTTAAGGAATTTGCCAACCAGAATTCATGAGCTCAAAAGAATTGATACTAGCTAAAGGCTGCAGAGAAAAAACAAACTTGTCGAAATATTTGAGAATGTAGCCTACCGAAGCTAAAAATCTAAAAGAGTCCAAGGAATACTTCCATTCAGAATAGAAGAAACAACACTCTCATTGAGGCGAAGAAAGGAACATTTCCAAACCACATAATTGTCAGAGCTGGGGCAAACAAATAAAGATTATGTGCTCCTGGGATTTTACTGCTTCTGAGTTGTTCAAAAAGAGAGTGAACAAGAATCTTGCAGAACTAGAGAATATGGACACTTGAAATAGGTCTACAAGAGGACGCTACAGATTGCGACATCAATACATAAGTAATAACATAATTCATAAATCTCCAATTAAAATAGTGAAGCATGTACATGACCAATGGAGATCAATTTTCACGGGCAACAGCCTGGGCATCGAATCAATCCATTTTCATTACAATTCAGGCACCTCCTCAATTTCCCTTCCTCCTCTTCAAATACTTTTCGACTCCCACTGCAATTTGGGCAGGGTACAAACCTTGCATCACCACAGCTTTCACAAACAAAACCAGAATGCTTAACTGCAAACCCTTCCACAAGATTAGCCAGTCCTCCAGCCTCATGAAGTTGCTTAATCTCTTCCGCACCGCCAATGTACTTCCCTCCAATGAACACCTGAGGCAAGCTAACCGTTTTGCCTTCCAAAACGCGTTGCAACTCTTTTCTATATGATGCATCCATAGATACATCCCTTTCGTCTACACATACCCGAAACCCTCTAAAGATCATTCGCACAGTGCAGCATTCTTCATAAGTCTTCCTGATTCCTCTTAAACTAGTAAAATACAGGACAATCTTGTCCTCTGTACCCTTTAAATGGAAATCATTATCGGGCAACAATGAGCTCAATAAACTGGCATTACTCGACTCTAACTCTACCAAACTAACAATTTCGGGCTTTGGACAATCTTCTGACTCTTTATACCCAAATCTTTTGGAAGACAATGCTTGTCTATAACTTGAAGCTACATTAGGGTCCATTTTAGCAAGCAATTGTTCCTCAGACAAATGCTTCCATAATGGCTTCGAATCCGAGTGCTCAACAAATTCATAGGATTTTTCCAACTCATTTGTATCTAATTCATTTTGGATATCAAGACTGTTGGTTTTGAGCTTTCTAGGGGACTCAATCTTGGACTGCACAATATGGAAATCAAAGTCATCAAGTCCTTCCATGAGCTCCCAAGTGTTGATTACTGAATCAGGGGATAAAGGGTCTTGTGGGTCAGTCCCATTTAGGGATTTTATCATCTGGGTAGTAGGGTTCTTGAAATTCGCACCATGGAAATTAGGGCTAGGGTTAGGGTTTGGAATTGGGGGATCAATTAAGACAAGTGAACCATAGGTGGTAGAAGTAAGTGAAACCAAATGATTGGTGTCACCTCTGCACATAGCAGGATGGTGAACCAAAGGAGTAGGGAGAGAGAGTGTTCTTGAAACTGGAGTTGAAGATGAATCTGAGTAGGAATATGGAGACTGTTGTGAATGTGAAGAAGATGAACAATTCCATGGGTTTTGTGGATCTGTTGTGACAAAGTCATAGGAACGAGAAGCAGAACAACCCATGAATTGATTAAGTCAATAAAAACTGAACCTCAAGAAGAACAAAAACCAAGAAATTAACAGAAAAAAATGAAATCTTTGAACAGAAAGCAGGAACTTAATAGATAAAAATGAAGTCTTTTTACAGAAAGCAAGAACTTAACCCCCAAAAAAGAAAAGAAAAAAGGTAGCTTTGGACAGAAAGCAGGAGCTCAAAAGAGAAAAATGCAATCTTTTGACAGAAAGCAAGAATTTAACAGAAAAAATCGAAACCTTTTGACAGAAAGCATAAGGTTAAAAGACAAAAAGTGGGAGCTTACCAGAAAAAAAGTGGAACTTTTGACAGAAAGAATGAGGTTTGAAGGAGCTACGGGGCTAGTTTAGAGGAAGTTGAGAAAGTACAGTTGGGAAGATGACGAATTGAATAAACAGAAAAGATTGGAAATAAATGCAAACTTGGGAATAACGTACTAACAGCCAACTTTCTACACTTTTCTTAATCCTATCTCCTATATAATACACAGTCTGCAAAAAGCTAAAAGTCAATTAAATGCTTAATATAATTGTAATATTACAAATGTACATTATTATAATCATAGCTATTTAAATAACAGAATAAATATTATACGGTATCAATACTTCCAAATGAAGATAGAATCCTCTCAGAAAATATAATTAATGGAATTCTTGTTTCAAGTACTTACGCAATCTATACCGAAGACGACTTCAAATGCACGATCTTCTTATTGATTTTTTGTCTATGCAAAGAAGCGATATTGTATATTGCCGAAACACTATAAAGGAAGAAAAATGAAATATTCACGACAAAATACAATTGAATCGTCTCCAAACCAAAACAATTCTTTGTTTTTTTTTTGGTTTAAAAGACTACTTCTATTAATTAAGATGCATTACAAGGTGTTGCATGAATGGTGCAAAGTTACAAAAGTACAAACTATTAGTACTGGCTATCCCTGGGACGTTACTATTATCTAACCCTAGTGATTTACTATTACAAATTCCGACTAGACGAAGCTTCATCGGACGGTTGACAAAAAAGTTGGCATAAGATGTTAGTGGAAAACTATTACTAATATATCGTCTGCATTGAAACCCCACCTTATCAGCTATTTGCCATAACAAAAGCTGGAGCTTGCTCCCAAAAAGTGATGTTGGTCCCCGTTAGTTCCATGCCAAAATGGGCCAGTTGGTCAGCAACGATATATTGCTCCCTGTAAGCATGTTGTAGTAGTGGATCACCCAATTGGTAGATCAGGAACCTGCAATCATTTAGTATATGTGAGAAGTTGGTGGAGGTGATACGTAGGTTTGCAATTACGTGCTTAAAATCCAAATTAATTTCCAGAGGGGTAAGGTTATTAGCTAAGGCTAGTTGAAATCCACGCAAAAGACCTACTGCTTCAATGTGTGCCACTGTATTGGCTTCGAAGTTATCTGTGATTTCTATATTACCTGCGAATCCCATTACCCAATTTCCTTTGCCGTCTCTGATAATTCCACCAAAACCTGCACGTGTATAGGGGTGTTTTATAGTCCCGTCTGTGTTAAACTTAAAAACGCATTTTGGTGGGGGTTCCCATTTGAGCTTTGGTGGAATTATGGAGGTCTTGACCTTAGCCGAATTTGTTAGGTAGTAAAATTCAGTCGTTTGATTGAAAATAGTTGAGGGTTGGGAGGTTTTCTTAACATTGTCAAAATAGTTGTGGTTTCGAGTTTTTCATAAATGCCAAAGTATAAATGGAATTAGGGATTGATGGGGTATGGATTTATAGCACTTGTGTTTATCTAGCATAATTAGCTTCTTAATCCAAATATGAGTTGGTGCATTATTATAAGGAATTTATTGGATTAAAGGTCCTAGTTGTAGTTGTAACCAACAATGTTGAGCGTTGGCACATTTAAAGAAAATGTGGGGAATGGTTTCTGCTTCTTGCTGACATATAGTGCAAATATTGGAAGGAGTGATTCCTAGCCTATTTAAATAATGTTGTGTGGGTAATCTTTCATGACTTAGCAGCCATAAAAAAGTTTTAATTTTTGGTAACGTACACAGTTGCCATATCCAGCTGTGGTGATTGGGTAGGGTCGTTTGATTTTGTTATCATTTTGTAGCAAGAATTAACTGAGAAGAGACCCGATAACGTATGTCCCTAGATGATGCGATCAGGGAGAATTGAGTAAGCAGGTATATAGTATTGCGTTATTCTTTGGAGTATTGATGTGAGCAAATTCATGGACATGGGTGGTTTAGAATTTCCTATGATGGTGAGTGTTTGTGCTACAACGAGATTTTGGTCTTGTACTGTTAATGGCCCATGTATGAGACTACGAACATCAAGGCTAGGAGCTAGCCAATTGTCCTACCAAAAGTTAATATGAGTTCCTTGTGTGACCTGCCATACTAACCCCTTTGGCATGCGTTCCACCCAGTAACTATATTTTTTCCAAATTATGGAAGTTCTGGGTTTGATGTGGAGGCTAGACCATATTTGGATAGAAGAAGGGATGCCCATTGGCCCTTTGGTTTTGGAATAATCTCCACATTGTACTCGCTAGTAGTGCTAGATTTTTGGCCTTAAGTTGTTGTATACCTAGGCCTTCTTGTGATTTGGGCGTCGTGATGACATCCCATTTAATCATGTGCATGCGTTTTTTCTGAGCAGTGGTGCCCCATAAATTATTTTTTGGTATTGTTCTAATCTATTAAGCACATAGTTTGGTAGTTTGATGATTTGCATCAAGTGGTTGGATATGGAGTTTAGGGTAGATTTAATGAGAGTTGTTTTCCCTGCCATAGTTAGATGATTTATTTTCCAGCCTGCAAGTTTATTTTTAAAATTATCTAAAATATACTGGAAGTCTCTTTTCGTAGGTTTTGATGTAAAAAGGGGAACCCTAAATATTTGCCGAAATACGTCCCTTCTACCATATTAAAGGAGTTTAAGATGAATAATTTTTTGGTTGTTGAGCAGTTTTTTGAAAAGAAAATTTTTGATTTAGCAAAATTAATTTTTTGACCTGATAATTTGATAAAGTAGTTGAGATGATCAATAATAGTGTGACAACTATTAGTAGTAATTTTTGATGCCAACATTATGTCATCCGCAAAGAATAGGTGATAGATGGGAGGAGCTTTCCTATGTAGAGTGATTGAAAATCATAGGTTGTGGTCTACTGCAGTATAAATACTTCGTGAAAATAGTTTCATGCAAAGTATGAAGAGATAAGGCGACAATTGATCCCCTTGTCTAATGCTTCTGGTGGGTGAGAAGAAGGAGGTGGGGATACCATTAAAAAGGATTGAAGTGGTAGATGTGGATATGCAGGACATGATTAAAGTGATGATGCGTTGTGGAAATTTGAAATAGATTAGAGTTCTACTTATGAAATCCCATTCTAACTTGTCAAATTCTTTTTCAAGATCGATTTTAAGAAGCATATTTGAGCACTTTGATTTAGAAGTTCTAAAATTGTGTAGTATTTCTTGTACTATACTTGTGTTGTCAGAAGCTCTACGATTTTTAGGAAGGCAAATTGTGATGGATGAATTAAGCAATCGAGAAACGATTTTATACGATTAACTATAATTTTTGTAATGACCTTGTAAATGGTGTTACACAAACTTATGGGCCGAAAATGAGCTGGATTGGATGGGCTTTGCATTTTTGGTATCAAATAGATAAAGGTTTGATTCAAGGCTGGAGGGATTTGACCCGTGATAAAAAGTATTTTTACAAAAGAGAATAACTGAATGTTTTAAGGTAGGCCAGAATTGTTGAAAAAAGAGGGGGTGAAGCCCATCAGATCCTGGTGATTTATGAGAATTGAAAGAAAAATGGCTTGAGTGATTTCTATGTCCGATATAAGTTTTAAAACAGTGGTGATAGAGGCATCGCTGAGAGTACTAATATTGGATGCTGTTGTTCCTTAGTAGAAGAAATATGGCTCGTGTGGTAAAGTTCTTTATAGAAATTTGTAACCATATATTTGAGTTGATCATTATCATAAATCCAACTTCCAGTATCATCCTTAAGTGCAGTGATACGTTTGTGCCTACGACGTTTGAGTGTTGCCAGATGAAAAAATCTAGTGTTTGCATCACCTTGATTTAACCAATTAACGCGCGATTTTAATTTCCAAAAGTCTTCTTCAAGTTTAAGAAAATGATTAATTGGGAGATGAGGTCTTGTTCCAATGTTTGTAAGAAGTTACTATTAGGATAATTTTTTGAACTTTGTATGAGCTCTTATTTGATTTTTTTGCTTAAAAATATTGCCAAAAGTGTCCGTATTCCAAAGTTGTGCGAGTAATTTAAAATTTTCAACTCCTTCTAAATAGCGTGTGCATCGCTGCCACACTTGACGAACAATTATTGAAAAATCTTGATGTGTAAGCCATATAGTTTCCAATCTGAAGATAGGTGTTCTAGATAAAACACATATAAAGAGTTTTCATAGGCAAATGGAGAAACGTAAGAACAAAATAAGCAAGGACCATTTTGGAGATCATAAAAAAAAAAGAGTTTTTTTATGTTTTATCACTTAATCTCACGTGCAATTTATCAATTATATATAAGCTTTCCTTCCCTCTCTCTTATTTCTTTTGCCTTATTTTTCTTCCTTCTATCTTTTCTGTTTTTTTTCTTCCTTTTTCTCATTTCCTTTCTTTTTTTTTCTTCAAGAAATTTAACAATGGATTTCTATCATTTGGTTTTGGAATGTTAACTTAGCAATTTCCTTTTTTGTGGCACAATTGTTATTCGAATTGAAATTATCAATCAATACAATTTCTCATTTTTCTATCCGATTCTTTCTAATTCAATCTTTTACTTCGGCATATATTTGGCATTTATTATATTTGGGTTTGGGTAAAATCTCAAAATGAAAATGGAAGAAGAAGAACACACCACATACAAAATATAAAAAAATCACATAAAAAATACATACAAAGACATACTGTACGCGATTTATATGTATATTGTATGATATCTATAAAACATGACATGCAAACTGTAACTGAACACATGTTTAAATATGTATAAAAATTGTATTGAAGTTGTCGTAAATTGAGTTGTATAAAAATTATATTTAAGTTGTAAGTTGTATTAAATTGTGACGACCCAATATGTCATTTTGAGTACTAGCCCTTACTTTCGTGTTTCGAGACCTTCGTTAGCTTCGTTTGATGTTTCTTGGTTGGAGTGGGTGGTTCGTGTCGTTTTTTGAAAAGATTTTGTGTGAAAATTTGAAGGAAATATGATATTTGGCTTTAAAAATAACTTGTGTTTACTACGGTCAATATTTTGTAAAAGCGACCTCA
>ML436234.1:47749-80483 GCA_005239525.1 Nicotiana knightiana
TGTATATGTGTCCATGCCTGTGGGAGATTCTATTGTTGTAGATCGTGTTTATCGCTCCTGTGTGGTTTCTATCGGGAACATGAGACTAGTGTAGATCTCCTACTTCTTGATATGATGGATGATAAGTGGGAATTTTGACAACTTATTAGCACCTTTTTGCTTTTATTTTGGCCTGAAGTATTGATTTATGTTCCCAAAACTAATGAAAGAATGCAAATTGTAGGAATGTTGGAAATTTGTCTTCCATGATGAAATCCGACTAAAAAAGGAGTGTTCTGAATCACAAGGCAATAAAGAGTGCAGAATCAAAGAAGTGCGGTCCGCAGAAGGATTTCTATGGCCGCAGAAGAAAGTTTGTACCGCAGAATTCCATCTGCGGCCGCAAACCAAGTGAAAGAACACAACGGGACTTTGGCCAATGTGCGGACTGCACGTGAAGTGTGCGGCCGCAGAACAAGGTTTACACTGACAAATGATTCAAAGTTCAGAGAGTGTGCAAAAGACCAAGACCTGAAGCCTTGCTGAAGTGCGTACGACACAAGAAATGTGCGACCGCAGAAGATGTTTCGCAGTCACAATCCAGAAATGTGCGGCTGCAGAATCCAAGCTCCTGCAGACTGAAAATCTGCGGACCGCACATGGAATTGTGCAGCCGCAGAACCTCCCGAGGGGCATCTTTGTTAGAAATTTTAGGCCACTATAAATAGACGAGTTTCACATTTTTAGGTCAAGTTTCGAAGTTTGAGTTGCTGTGGCCGTTACATTTTGCCATTTTAGGAAGTTTGTGACTATTTTAGTGTTTAAACATGATATTTTAATGATATTTTATCATTTTAATCTTAGATTATGAGTTTTAATTTGCATTTCAATTATTCTTTATTTTATTCAATTCCCACTATGAGTAGCTAGATTCTTACTAGGGTTGTGACCCAACCCTAGTGTATAAACCTTATGTGTACTTAATTTAATGCTTGTTTATGATTGAGTGTTGGTTATTTATCTTGTTCATGCTTCAATTTTATAATTAATGGTTGCAAATATTGATTCAAGCCTTTTTGACTTAGTCTCTACTTGAGAAAGAGAGACCTCGTCTAGGATAACTTGGCTAACAAGGAATTAGGCTAATTGAGAGTTTGATTAGCCTAATTAAAGGGTTCAAGCTAGAGATAGTAAGAGCCCGAATTGAGCTCATATAAACTATTTTGTTTAATGCCCATTTGGACTTGAGAAAGAAAAATTGGGCAAAATCACTCTTTAACCGAGAAGTATTAAGTGAGTAAAGTAGAGTTGAGGGCTATAATACACCCCAATCAATAAAACAAGTATTAACATATTTAACCCATCAGGCGAACACCTAGGTTATGGTCGCATCTCTAGGTTTTTTAACTATTCAGAATAAGACCAAAAACAATCATTCGCTTCTATATTCTTATCTTAGCTTACAATTGTTAGAGTACAAGTAGAATTAGAAATCAAAACCGTTTGTGGAAGTGCAAATTTAGTTGACTCATTCGCTCTCGTCAAGTGTATACTCCTAACACCTATTGTAACTCCTTGTGGAAATCGATCCCGACTCTTTTTGGGTACTATTCTTCCAACGACCATTTCCACTCACTATTGAGTGCGAATTGGACGTGGATCAATTTTTGGTACCATTACCGGGGAGTTAAAATGGTGTTAGCTATATATTTGAGTTTGTTTTGGAATATCTTCTTTTCCTTCTGTGTTGCAAACTTGTGTGAGAAATCTTAGGTACAACCATGGCGAACAATGATCTCGAAAATTTGCCTTTGGGGGAGTTGGATGCAGATGACGAGCAAGTAGAGGAGGTACCTCATGAGCCAAAATCCAATTGGAGAGGCCGGGTACCTCATGACGATGTACCCGTTCCACCCCCACCTCCACCACGAGCGGCTCTACCCTTGATATTGCCCAATGTAGGTTATGCTAGTGCAATAGTCCCTCCACATATTAGGGTGGGCAACTTCCAAATCACCAATGTGATGCTCACATTGCTTGAGCAATGGGGTTTCTTCACCGGTGCTCCAACACAAAATGCTTATAAACATTTGAATGGGTTCGTGGACACTTGTTGGGGGAGAAAGCAAACAAATGTCTCAGAGGATGCATTGAGGCTAAGGATTTTTCCCTTATCTCTACGGGGGAAAGCTTTAGATTGATTGGAACGATTGCCGAACCATTCAATTCATACTTGGGATGAGTTGGCGAAAAAGTTTATCACTAAGTTCTTCTCTCCCAGACATATGGACACGCTTCGAGATGCGATTTTGGCATTCAAGCAAGATCTGAATAAACCACTACACGAGATACGGTAACACTATAGAACTATGGTCAAGAAATGTCCCAACAATGATATGATGGAAAACATGATTCAACAAACCTTCTATCGTGGGATTAACACGACCAACCCATGTGTAGTAAATCAACTAGCGGGTGGGAACTTTATGACTACACCTTATGTGAAGGCGTGTGAGATTTTGGATGAGATGGCGTACACGTTCTTGGCTTGGAAATCGTGGGCCAATGTTCCACAAGGTGACCCGAACATGATCCACCTTCACAAAGAATTGCAAGACCATGGCCAAGCCATTGCCGAATTGACAACTACCATGACTCAACTAGAAAAGGCCCAACTAAATCAAGTGCAAACTCTAAAGCATGTCAATGCTATGGAAAGAATGAACATGATGGTGAACAAGAGGAGGACCAAGGGTCCACAAGTGCAAAATCGAGTGGAGAACTATATGCAAGAATATGGTAGTTTTGAGAAACATGATTCCTATAATAAACAAGAATATGAAGTGAAATATGTGAATAATTTTTAAGGGAAAAGAAATAATTTCCAAGGCCCAAGCCAACAACAATGGCTTCCTCAAAACAATCAAGAAAATTGGAATTCTGACAATCAAGGAAGTTGGGTTGGAGAACAATCAAGGGAATTGGCATAACAACAACAATAAAGGAAATTGGAGTGAAAACAACCAAGGAAATAGGGAATGTAACAATCAAGGAGGATAGAACAACAATCAAGGCAACTAGGGGCCGGGTTTTCAAAGGCCCCCAATGTACCAACAACCAAGAAACCCACCTCCTTAACCTTCCCATGGTTTGTGTTCTTTAAATAATAAGATGTGGCGTGTTGAAAATATATTCAAGCAAATGATGGAAAAGAATGCCTATTCGGATGCCCATTTGCATTAACACATCAATCCGCAACCTAGAAGTTCAAATGGGGAAAATCTCTCAAGCCTTAAATTCTCGTCCTAAGGGCGCACTACCAAGTGACATGATGGTAAACCCAAAGAGTGTTAACAAAATGGGGCATGACATGGCGGTTATTAAAAGAAGTGGAAGAGGCGGGAATGCACACTCAAGTAGAAGGCAACTTGTTGATGATGATCAAGTGATGCAAGAAGAAGAGATCCCGAACAATATGGTGCAACCTACTGATGAAGTTCGAATTGATATTGATGATAGTGTGGAAGAGACTCAAGAGGAGGTGAACCCTTCTAGGGAACACATTATTGACATACCGGTACCGGTAATTCAAAAGGCTAAGGCACCAGTGCCTAAGCCTCCACCTCCATACCCTCAAAGACTTTCCAAGAAAAATGGTGAGAATCAATTCAAGAAATTCATTCAAATGATGAAGAGTATCTCAATCAATGTGCCATTAGTTGAAGCTTTGGAACAAATGCCCGATTATGCAAAGTTTATGAAGGATCTTGTGACAAAGAAGCGGTCAATGAACTTTGAGACCATCAAAGTCACTCATCAAGTGAGTGCAATTGTGCATTCAATGGATCATAAGTTGGATGAGCTCGGTGATTTCACAATTCCATGTACAATTGGAAGTGCCGAGTTTGTTAAAACTCTTTGTGATCTTGGCGCAAATATCAATTTGATGCCCTGTTCGTTTTTCAAGACTTTGGGAATTGGGCAACCAAGACCCACCTCTATGAGATTGCAAATGGCCGACCATACCATGAAGAGGTTCTTGGGAGTGATTGAAGATGTTTTGGTTCGTGTTGATAAATTAATTCTTCCGGTGGATGTTGTCATTCTAGATTGCGAGGTTGATTATGAAGTACCAATTATTCTTGGGAGACCTTACCTTGCTACGGGTAAGGCTCTTTGTGATGTTGAAGCCGAAGAAATCACTTTTCGGGTTGGTGATGAAAAAGTGGTATTCCATGTGTGTAAGTCCATGCGGCAACCAAATAGCAATGAGGTGTGTTCTTTTGTGGACATGGTAGCCGATGTTATTGTTGATGAAACAAGTGCCACAATCAATGTTGGTGAATGTTTGAGGCTGTCTTGATCAACTTTGATGATGAAGAGATGGATGGCTTCATGGAGTGTGTGAATTCTTTGCAAGGAATGGGGTCGTACAACTATGCACCCAAGAAATTAGCCTTGGATCTTGAAAATAGGACAACTCCTCCGACAAAGTATTCTATTGAAGAGCCTCCTACCTTGGAGTTTAAGCCATTGCCTCCACATATTCGGCATGAATTTCTTGGTCCTTGTTCTACTTTACGGGTTATTCTTTCCTCTTGTTTGACTAATGTTCAGGTAGATTCCACATTGCCGGTGCTACAAAAGAAGAATAAGGCTATTGGGTGGACCTTGGCGGATATTCGGGGGGATAAGTCCTACTTTTTGCATGCATAAGATTAAGTTGGAGGATGGCGCCAAACCATCTATTGAACATCAAAGGAGACTCAATGAGGCTATGCAAGAAGTTTTCAAGAAGGAGATTATCAAGTTGTTGGATGCCGGAGTTGTCTACCCCATCTCCGATAGTTCGCGGAGTTCTCCGGTTCAATGTTTACCAAAGAAGGGGGGAATGACGATGGTCACCAATGACAAGAATGAGTTGATTCCTACAAGAATGGTGACCGGTTGGAGGGTGTGTATGGACTATTGCAAGCTCAATAAAGTCATAAGGAAGGATCACTTTCCTCTTCCTTTCTTAGATCAAATGCTTGATAGATTGGACGGCGTGCTTTCTTGATGGGTACTCAGGCTACAATCGAATTCTTATTGCTCCGAAAAATCAAGAGAAAACAACCTTTACATGTCCCTATGGTACTTTTGCTTTCAAGCGGATACCATTTGGTTTGTGTAATGCATTCAAAACCTTGAAGTTTTCATGGATCAATTCTCGGTGGTTGGAGATTCTTTTGATCATTGTCTTGCAAATTTATACAAAGTGTTGGCTAGATGTAAAGAAATGAATTTGGTGCTCAATTGGGAGAAATTCCATTTCAAGGTCGAGGAAGGTATGGTCCTTGGCTACAAAATCTCAAGGAATGGAATTGAAGTAGACAAGTAAAAGGTTGAGGTGATTTCTAAGCTTCCACCTCCAACTTCGGTGAAGGGTGTGTAGAGTTTCTTAGACCACACGGGTTTTTACCGACGCTTCATCAAAGACTTCTCTAAGGTGGTGAACCCGTTGTGAAAGCTTCTTGAGAAGGATTCTAAGTTAAACTTGAATGATTATTGCATGAGATTTGTTACGTGGCGCCTTCATGAGGTTCCTTGGAAGGGCAACGTAAGGTTAAGCAACTGATGTCAGTGCAGTTGCTGTCCGCCAATTGAGGTCCCTTCCGTACGCTAGACGAGATTGTCAGTGTCGTACGGGAAAACCAATGTCAAGGGAAATTGAGAGAACAAAAATGATAATTGAAAGAAAGCTTGATTGAATTAATGAAATCTATTACAAAAGGCAACGCGGTGTCGAAGGGGAGAGACACAAGTACAAAGAAATGCTTGCTAGAAAGTTTTGATTGCTTGATCCCCCTAATAATGCTTAAAAAAAAAAACCAAAGTTACAAGACTTGACCTAACTAAGCTAGGGAATCATAATGGAAATACATGGAATAAAAATACTCTATATTTACAACGAAAAGGACTTAAGTTTTCTACAAGGTTGAAATAGGTCCGTTGTCAACAACCTAGTATTTGGCATCACGATCTGCGGACGACGTTGTCTGCTCATGCAACGCTTATTGGCAGTTGCCTGTGGCTGGGCGCTAGCGAGGGATATTGGTGGGGCGACAGAGGCACATGCACGCTTGTCACTTGGAGCAGCCAAGACCACATGGCCATCCGTGGCGCTAGGCGTTGGGAGGCTTGCCAGGACGCCACCGGGCGCGTCCAAAGGGTCATGGGGCATGGCTAGAAAACCGCCTATGACATTCTACCCCACCTGGGTTGGAGACGTCCTCGGTGCCTTACTTGCAAGATAATCTTCAATTAGGCTCTTGTAGTCTTTGAGGTTTGTTCCCCTCTCCCAAGTTTTCTCCTCTGCATCACAACCTTTCCATTTCACCAAGAACTCTTGGTGATCCTCCCTTGAGGCGTGAATTACCCGATCATCAAGAATATCTTCAACACGCCTTTTCTCGATTGAATTGAGGCCTCGAATACTGGGTATTGTGAGTTGGATCCGTGAAGGATCCTCCGTGTCTTCCCGGAAGGGTTTCAGAAGGCTGACATGGAAGATGGGATGGATTTTCCACCAAACTGGGGTCTCCACCCGGTATGCAACTTTCCCAATGTGCCTTTCAATGGACAAAGGTCCAATGTATTTTTTCAATAGGCGAGGGTCATGGAACTCTGCAAACAAGTACCGCTTTGGAATTTTCACCATCACTTTGTCTCCTACTTGGTATTCAACAAAGCGACGATTTTGATCAGCATGCCTCTTCATCTGCTTTTGGGTTTTGACAAGATAGCTCCGCTATATCCAAATTTCGCTTCCATTCTTTTGAGAAGCTAGTAGATCGAGGAGATTTTGACATGTTTGGTGCATTCACGGTGTGTGGGAGTAGCGGTTGCTGCCGGTAACAATTTCAAAAGCACTTTTGTTTGTACTAGAGCTCTTTTGTAAATTGAAACACAGTTGAGCAGCATCCAGAAGCTTCACCCAATTCTTCTGCGATCCGTTAACAAAGTGGCTGAGATATTCCTCCAACATACCATTGAATCGCTCCATCTGGCCATCAGATTGCGGATGAAAACTTGAGCTATGACTCAATTTTGAACCGAGGCAATTAAATAGTTTGGTCCAAAGGTTGCTAGTGAAGTGTGAGTCGTGATCACTAACGATGTCTTTGGGTAGGCCCCAATATTTGACAACCTGAGAGAAGAAGAGTCGAGCTGTATCTTCTGCTGATATATATTGTGGTGCTGCAATGAAGGTGTCATACTTGGAAAGCCGATCCACCACAACCAAGATAGTTGTAAGATATCCGACCTTCGGCAATCCGGTGATGAAATCCAAAGAAACACTTTCCCAAGGTCTCTTTGGGACAACTAGTGGTTCCAAGAGTCCTGTTTGTGTCAAGCAGTCTGACTTGTCCTTCTGGTTTACTAGACAAGTCCTTACATACTGAGCAACGTCAACGGCCATTTGAGGCCAATAATATGCACGGCGAAGTAATGCCATGGTGCGTTCTTCACCGGGATGGCTGGCCCACAGAGTATCGTGACATTCCGCCAGAAGAGTCCTCCTTAGATCTCCTCCTTTAGGAACATAAAGTCGGTTCCCTTTCACTTTCAGGGAACCATCCTCCATGTAGAACTGGTGAGTCTTGCCCTGTCCTACTAGATCAACCAAATACTATGCAGCAAGATCCTTGATGAGTAGATCCTGCATCTGGCCTTTTGTGGTGGTGGCTACTTCGCTCCCCCTTAGGGTGGCGAGTTGGCACACCGATGCTAGGTCAGTTCTCCGACTGAGTGCATCAGCAACATGATTATTCTTCCCACTACGGTACTCCAGGTTGAAGTGAAATTCCGCTAGGAGTTCCTGCCATGGGCCTGTCGGCCATTCAGCTTCGGCTGGGTTATGAAATTGCTAACAGCTGTGTTGTCTGTCTTGACCACGAACAAGGTTCCCAGCAGATAATGCCTCAAAAGGCGTAAGCAATGAACGACAACCAATAATTCTTTCTCATGGGCGGCATAGCACCGCTCTGCATCCTTCAGCTTCTGGCTCTCGTATGCTACATGATGCCCTTCTTGTAGTAAGACCCCGCCAAGAGCATAGTCGGAAGCATCCGTTTGTACCTCTAATGGCTTGGCCAAATCAGGGAGGGCCAAGACGGGGCTACTAGACATAGCCGATTTTAATGCGTTGAAGTCCTCCGCTCGTCTAGGCCCCCAATCCCAAGGCGTGACCTTCTTGAGGAGTTTTGTCAATGGCACTGCGATGAGGGAGTAATTTTTCACAAATCGCCGATAGAAATTGCGTAGGCCAAGGAACACCCTCAGGGCGGCGACCAATCTGTGATAGCTTGAATTTTTTTCTGGTCCATTTTGATCCGCCCTTCATCAATGACATATCCGTGGAAGTCAATATGTTTTTGAGCAAAGGAGCACTTAGATAACTTCACATAGAATTTGTGCTCCCAAAACCGGGCTAGGACCTTCCGCAAGTGCTCCATGTGTTCTTCCAATGTTTGGCCATAAACCACAATGTCATCCAAATAGACCACCACGAATTCATCAATGTACTCTCGGAAGACTTGGTTCATCAGGGTGCAAAATGTGGTTGGAGCATTAGTCAAGCCGAACGACATAACTAGGAAGTCGAACGACCCATATCTTGTCACACAGGTCATCTTGTGTTCATCACCCTCAGCAATTCGGACTTTCTAATACCCTGTCTTCAGGTCAATTTTCATGAACATTGTCACAATCCCCAATCTATCGAACAAGTCTGCCATGAGTTGAATAGGATACTTGTTCTTCACAGTGATTTTGTTTAGAGCCCGGTAATCCACATATAGTCGTAGACTACCATCATGTTTCTTTATAGCACAAGGGATCCATATGGGGACTTGGAGGGCACAATGATCCCTGTGTCTAACATCTCTGTCAACTATCTCCAAAGCTAGGTGAGTTCGGGTTGTGACATTCTATAAGGCGCCCAGGCAGGTGGCTTCGCACCCGATACTAACTCAATCTCATGGTCCACAGTGCGCCTAGGCGGGAGTTGCTTCGGCATAACCTATGGCATGACGTCTTCAAACTCCAGTAGTAGCTCCTTTACGGGTATAGGAATGGGACCTGATGAGCGTTCTACCTCTTCAATGAATAGGGTAGCCAGGAACGTAGGTTCATGTCTTTTGACTCCCTTCTTCAACTGCAAGGCTGAGATGTTCTCAGCGGCTATCTTCATGGGAATGCACGGGATAACTCAGGGCTTGGCCCCATTTTCTCCCATCATCTTAAGCATGTCTGCATATGGTACGGGCATGGTGTTGGTTTGCCTCAAGAATTCCATCCCAACTATCAACTCGAAGTCATCTATGATCACCACGCGCAAGTTGAATTTTCCTTCATTAGGACCCAGCTTCACCGATACTTCTTTGGCTATTCCACCCACTGGATGAGGAGGTGAGTTGATAGCCTTGACATGACCTCTTCCCTTTCCTAAAACTATACCAAGGCGCTCCACCTGAGTTGAGGACAAGTAGTGGGTAGCACCCGTTTCTATCATCGTCGAAATGGGCTTGCCATTTACCTTCAAATCAACGAACATCAAGGCCCTCTCTTGTTTAAGCGGAGTCCACTCATTCGTCTTCTTTTTCCCTTTCTTGTTGATTGGGCAAGGGTCATTCTTCTTACAAATACCAGCATTGGTTCCCGCTAATGTCTCAGAAATAGAATCAACAATTGTATTGAAGCCACTGACTAGTTCGGTCTGCTCCGCATCATATGCTTCGTCATCCGTCCCATCATCAAAATCTTGATGGGAGTTCATATGTGCATGTGTGATTTCATTATTCCAATGTGGCCTGCCGCAATGACGGCATCCTGAAGGGGGCTTTCTTCCCCGATCATTGTTGTTTGACGCAACACTGTTGCTTCCTGAGGAAGGAGCCTTAGATTTGACTGCACTCCGATCTCCCCCACTTCTGCTAGGGTCACCATTGTTAGGCTGGCCCCCTTTGTATCCCGCTCAGACAGGCGATTGAGGCCTATCATTGCGAGTTTCCACTTGATAGTCCCCAAGGCATTCTGCTGCTTGGATCGCCTTGGGTAGGGTATCTACCCTTTGTCTTTGCAGCTCTATGCGGGCATAAGGTTTCAACCCTTACAGGAATGTGAAGAGCTTGTCTTTTTCACCCATGTCACAGATGTTCAACATGAGTGCAGAGAATTATCGCACGTAATCCCGCACTGATTTGGTCTGGCGGAACTCCCGTAGTTTTCTGCTTGAATTGTACTCAACATTTTCAGGGAAGAAATGTAGGCGTATGGCTGCCTTCAATTCTGCCCATGTCTCCAGAGCATCTTCACCGGCCCTGATGGCTTCGTACTTCACTCTCCACCAGAGTTTAGCATCACCCTGAAGATACATGGAAGCAGTTTCTACCTTCTTGGCTTCTTCTAGGCCTCCCACGACATAAAAGTACTGCTCAATGTCGAAGATGAAAATTTCCACTTCTTTAGCATTCCGAGCTCCACTGTATGGATTTGGCTCAGGAATTTTTAGTTTTTGTGCTACAGGGGCGAGGTTCATAGCACCCCCGATTTTGGTTTCCACCTCCTCGAAGCAAGCCCTGTAGAGCAGCATTGACAACATTGAGCTGGCCTGTCAAGTTATCTATAGTTTGCTTCAGGCAATCACCCTGTCTGCCTCTTGTGCCCTGTAGGCTAAATCTTCGGCATTCTCCTATTGAAGGCCCTCGAATTTACCAAAAATTTTAGCTGCCTCAGTGGCCGCCATTTGCCAGGCTCCTTTAGAGTCACGACTGATGTTTTCTATGTCAACTTCGGCCTGGAGCATTCTGCGATCCTGGAGCATTCTTCGGTCAGGCACCGTATTTATGATGGGTCGTAATACATCAACTGCCTCTTCAAGGGCCACAATGCGGTCCCCATGATTCACCATGGTCAGAAATGGTGGTAATGGCAATGCGTTCCCTCGTCCGATGTCAATCCTAGGCTCTGATACCAACTGTTACGGGGTGCCTTCCTGAGGTTCCTTGGAAGGATGGCGTAAGGCTAAGCAACTGATGTTAGTGCAGTTGTTGTCTGCCAACTAAGGTCCCCTCCGTACGCTAGACGATATTGTCAGTGTCATATGGGAAAACCAATGTCAAGAGCAATTGAGAGAATAAAAATGAGAATTGAAAGAAAGTTTGATTGCATTAATGAAAGCTGTTACAAAAGGCAATGCGGTGTCGAGGGGGAGAGACACCAGTACAGAGAAATGCTTGCTAGAAAGTTTTGATTGCTTGATCCCCCTAATAATGCTTAAAAATAATAAAGCAAAGTTAGAAGACTTGACCTAACTAAGCTAGGGAATCATAATGGAAATACATGGAATAAAACTACTCTATATTTACAATGAAAAGGACTTAAGTTTTATATAAGGCTGAAACAGGTCCGTTGTCAGCAACCTTGTCTTTGGAATCACAATCTGTGTGCGCGACATTGTCTGTAAGCGTGACGCTATTAGCAGCTGCATGTGGATGGGCGCTAGCGAGGGATATCGGTGGGGCGACAGAGGCACATGCGCGCTTGTCACTTGGCTCAATCAAGACCATGGAGCCGTTCGTGGCGCTAGGCATTGGGAGGCTTGCCAGGATGCCACAGGGCTCTTCCAAGGGGTCATGGGGCATGGCTGGAAAGCCGCCCATGATAGATATTTTGAATTTTTGAAGCTCAAGTGGACAACTACTCCCATCATCACCGTTCCAAATTAGAGTATCCCTTTTGAACTCATGTGTGGTGCAAGTGATGTAGCGGTTAGGGCTGTTTTGGGGCAACACATCAACAAAATTTTTCATCAGGTCTACTATGTTAGTAAGACCATAATAGTGCCGAAGTCAACTATATCGTTACGGAGAAAGAGCTCATTTTTATTGTGTTTGCAATTGAGAAGTTACCCCCGTACTTGATGGGTGCAAAATTCATCGTCCACACGGATCATGCGGCGCTTCGTTACCTTATGTGCAAAAAGGACTCCAAAGCTCGGTTGATGAGATGTGTGTTCTTGTTAAGATAATTTGATATTGGCATCCTAGATAGGAAAGGTAGTGAAAACCAAGTGGCAGACCACTTGTCTTGTTTGGAGGAGGAGGGGAGGCCGCATGATGGCCTAGAAATCAATGACTCCTTCCGCGATGAGCATCTCTTGGAAATTTCAATGAAAGAGGTGCCATAGTTCGCGGATCTAGCCAATAATCTTGTGTGTGGAATCATTCCGGATGAGTTTTCTTGAAGCCAAAGGAAGATGGTCAAACTGGATTGTCAAGATTATTATTGGGATAGACCATACCTTTTCCGAATTTGTACAGATCGGCTGATTAGAAGATATGTACTAGAAGAAGAGCAAGGTGAAATTATTGGGGCTTGTCATTCTTCGCCATATGGTGGTCATCATGGTGGATAAAGAACGGCGGCCAAAGTGCTTAGTTTTGGTTTCTATTGGCCTACTCTTTACAAAGATGCTAGTGAGTTAGTGAAAAATGTGATGAATGTCAACGAGCTGGTGAAATCTCAAAGATAAATGAAATGCCTCTCGCAACCATTTTGGAGACTGATATTTTCGATGTGTGAGGTATTGACTTCATGGGCCCTTTTGTGAGTTCTTATGGAAACACCTACATCTTGGTCGTGGTAGATTATGTGTCCAAATGGGTTGTTTCCATTGCTTTACCCAACAATGAGGCGAAAAGTGTGGTGGCTTTCTTGAAGAATAATATCTTCACAAGGTTTGGTACTCCACATGCAATCATAAGCGATGGAGGTCACATTTTTGCAACAAGGCTTTCGACACTTTACTAAGCAAGTATGGTGTTACTCACAAAGTCATGACTCCCTATCACCCACAAGCTAGTGGGAAAGTGGCGTCTCCAACCAGGAAATAAAGAGTATCTTGTCCAAAATGGTGAATTCTAATTGGACGGATTCTGTCACGACCCAAAACCCATCAAGGTCATGATGGCACCGGACACCATTGTCGGGCAAGCCAACACTCATTAGATAAGTAAAATTCGTACTTTATTATTTTGAAATCGTTACTTTTCCTTTCATTTTACGACGATCAACAAAATGTACTGAGTAAATAGCGATGTTTAACAATTTAATTAACAAATACACCCCAAAATCATCCCAGAACCCAGTGTCATAAGTGCATGAGCAATTTCTAAGAAAACCCAAATGAAATACAATAATCGTCCAGAATACAAATGGGACGGTAAAGAAAGTACAATATAACCGAGGAAGACTCTGTTGGCTGCGGGTCGTCATAAGAGAAGCAGCTTCCCCAAATCTCCATGTCGGCCACATCACTGCGTCAAGCAGGGCCACTAGATATACATGTACCTGTGCAACAAAAATGCACAGCAAGTGTAGTATGTGTACGAAGGCAACGTGTACTCAGTAAATATCCCGCCTAACCTCGAAGAGGTAGTGACGAGAGGTCGAATTTGACACTTGCTAGAGGTCAATTTAATAAAATCAAGGGTGACACTAAGCATGAGTATCATAGGTAATTAACAAATAGTGATAGGAAATAACAACTTCGTCCACATTTACAAATTTTAAATCTTCGTCATTTCAGTTGACAACTTATAATTCCAGGCCAGTAAACAGTTAAAAATCTCACAAAGTACTCAGCAAATATCATGCGCAAGACATGCCGAGGGTCGAACGGCTCGAACCAACGATAAATGTAAACTGTGCACTGCCGAAGGATCGAACGACTCGAACCATAGATGCATCTATTACCCTGCTCGTGAATCGATCATGCGACGCGGTCATCTATAAATAATAGCGTTACCCTGCTCGCAAATCATACATGCGACTCAGGTACTCATAGATACACACATTCACATTTTATGAGGAAAACAATTACCCAAGGAAGTGATAAAATTCTCTTTTAATGGACGCGAAGATAGTATTTAAATCTTTTCCAGAAATTCATTTACCAAGTTCGATAAGGTTTAATCATTTCCAAATTCATCAATAAAGGTACAATTATGGCAAATAAAACATGTTTTTGGTCCTAGACTACCCGGACATAAGCATAACAGTAGCTACGCACGGACTCCCGTCACCTCGTGCGTACGTAGCCCCTACAAATAGTAGCACGCATTTGATTATTTCACCTTTGGGGATAATTCCCTCTTACAAGTTTAGAAAGGAGACTTACCTCACTCCGAAGATTCATAACCGGCTTCCAAGCCCTTCCGGCGACTCAAATTGATGCACCATGCCCAAAAAGCATCCAAATAACGGGCAAACTAATGAAAATATACTCTAATACTTATAACAATTCAATTTATATAAATTTCCAACTCCGCTCGGAAAGTCGATAAAATTACCCTCGGGCCCACATGCCCGGATTCCGAAATATTTTGAAGATAAAGATTACCCATAACTTTTCGAACTCAAATATATAATTCTCTTTCAATTTCATGCCCAAATTCGTGGTCAAAATCCAAAAATACAAATTCTAGGTCTTTTCTTCAAAATCCCAAATTTTCCCACAAATTTTCATGTTCAAATCCCTGTATAATCATATATTTAACTCACAATAGGTGGGGATATCTTAACTTTCCATTGATGACGAAGCCCCCCTCTTGAAACCTTCCAAAAATTGCCCAAGCCATGAGAAAAATGAAAAGAAATTGCCAATTCCCGTCTTTAAATCAATTCACTGCCCAGCACTGCCCTTTTTCGCGATCGCGAAGGCTAAACTCATTGCCTCCATAATTTCCTCTTCCTGATCGCATTCCGTGCTTCGCAATCGCATAGGCCAAACACCCCTTTGGCCCAGCTCCCAAATTTCCTTCTACGCGTTCGCATTCTAAGCCCCGCGTTCGTGTAGGAGACTAAGCCAACCTCTTCGCGTTCGCGTCCACCACCACGCGTTCGTGAAAGGAAAAAATCCAGCAACCTCCAACTTTCCTCTTCGCGGACGAGGGACTCCCTTCGCGTTCGCGAAGAAGGAAACAAGACACAGCAAACCAGCATCAACTTTTCACCTAAATTCGATCCGAAACCATCCCGAAACACACTCGAGGCCCCCGGGACCTCGTCTAATCACACCAACCACTCCTAATACCTCATTCGAACTTAGTCCAGCCTTGAAATCACATCAAACAACATCGAAATCACGAATCGCAAGCCGATTCAAGCTTAATGAACTTAGAACTTCAAACTTCTATATTCGATGCCGAAACCTATCAAATTACGTCCGATTGACCTCAAATTTTGCACACAAGTCATATTCGACATTACGGACCTGTTCCAACTTTTAGAATCGGAATCCGACCTTGATATCAAAATTTCCACTTCCGGTTCAATTCCTTAAAACCTTCACATTTTCTATCTTTAGCCAAATGACTCCAAAATGACCTAGGGACCTCCGAATTCTCCGATCGCGCTCCTAACACCAGAATCACCATACGGAGCTATTCCTAGACTCGGAATCCCAAACGGACATCAATAACACTGAATTGCACTTCAACCTAGACTTATGAAATTTTCTTCCAAAATACTAACTTCTACAATATGCGCCGAAACACTCCCGGGTCATCCAAAACCCGCTCCGAACATTCGCCCAAGTCCGAAATCATCATATGAACCTGCTGGAACCTTCAAATCCTGATTCTGAGGTCGTTTACTCAAAAATCCAATCTTAGTCAATTCTGCTAACTTAAGGCTTCCGAAATGAGAACTTTCTTTCCAATTCGACTCCGAACTTCCCGAAATTCAGTTCCGACCACGCGTACATGTCATAATACCTGAAATGAAGCTGCTCATGGCCTTAAACCGCCAAACGACGCGTTAGAGCTAAAAAAAACCGATCGAGTCATTACATTCTCTCCCACTTATACATATGTTCGTCCTCGAACGTGCTAAGAACTGCTCTGTAGTTATCTGAAATCACCGTTTAACACTTCATGCACCTACTTGTGCTGCCACCGCTCAGCTGAGCGCATTAGCTCGATCAAATCTGAAGACATCCTCCTTTATCCATACAATAAGCTCAGAACCCAGTTCTAACTCCCGAAATTCTCTGCCAGGCCTGTTTCCGATACATGAACACCGAATCAATCACTACACGAGGTACCAGAACATGATTGCATGCCTTTGCTGAATTAGCACCATACACCGCATAATTCATCATTTAACCATAATGACATTCCCTAATCTTAATAGCCAAAATTCCACGAGTCTGATGCTTCCAATGTACCTTATGACATATATATAGGTCCTGCTACAACGCTTATGATACCACCGTAACGGAGGAGATGTGTAGAAATTCACAACCAACTGCAGAGTTAACCAATCATTGAATCTCTCCTCTTGACTAGAATCATCACCTCATTACGAACCAAATAATGGTGTTTTTAATATACTTCACATAATCTTATCGCACTGATCCTTGATCCAATAATCTCGTCTTACCCAGTATGAACTGCTCAGACAACAAGTCACCCCAGACATGACCAACAGCCTCACATGATGCCGCAATGTGCCAATAGGCCACAACTCGAACACGATACATAAAGAAAATGAACTCTGGAAGGAACTACTCAACTCATGCAATTAATTAGACAATCGAAAAGATGCTACAAACCTCCCTTAGAAAAATGGGAAACAAAACACCAGAAAATACTATAGGGAAGCGTACTCAATATCACATTGTTGCGGCATGCAACCCGATCCAAATAACCTACCCGTGGCAGCGTGCCACCCGATCCACACATAAAATTTACACAATGAGATACACACCGAGCTAAATTGCTCATTACCACAAAATATCAAATATCGGTCACAAGCACGCTAAGTGCATAATACCATCCTGGGGAGATTGATAGAGCCATACGCTACAAAACTCAAGCACAACTGAGGTGCGATGTATATACTCTGAATCACAAGAGCTATCCTGCTCACACGTTATCATCACTACGCGGAACCTCAACACATAAAAAATTATCAAGCCGTCTTCACAACTCACACGGCACAATAGAATATTACCTGAAATGAACGAAGATGGAACATCTGATGTTCTAATATCCCTCCGCTACTGAAACGAACACCTCTGACTCACATGGAGCCCATAATCATATTAAAATCCATTCACAACCTTCAAGCCGATTCCGCTCGCCCGAACTAGGCTAATAGCTTTACCTGGGTCCATAATGACCACTTTTTCTCATAAAACGCAAGAACAACCATCATAGCCGAAGAAAAACCCCTACATCCGCAACCAAATGAACCGAGCGCCCTCCAGGCATAAACTCTCAAATAAACAACATTATACTTCTTTATACTTGGTCTGAATCTTCAATAAATTAAGTGACTACATGTCACACTCATACGATCTTCCCATGGTCACGCTTCCACGACCTTCCACACAAGGTAACAAGTCTGCACATCCATACTGCCGGCCACACAAGTGTTGTAAAGCCAACCAAGACATCTGCAACCAGAACGCAAAGCCACTTACACAACCACCGATCTCAGGTGATGCCAAAGACAATACCTGCTTGCTCTAAACATCCAAATCCCTTTCCTTTCTCATCCGATCTCGCGACATCCTTGTCAACACCAATCCGCAACCTTGATTCTTACTTCAAATTCCATACTGCTCAGTGCACCTGATCATGCCAATATGAAATATCACATGATCCCGTCCTAACTCCCGAACCACTAATAGGGTAAACACTTCATCATATAAAACCTTCTACTTAACCCAATTCAAGAGAACTGTAACAACACATGAGCGAATTCTCATAATCACAAAACATGCAAATCCTTAAGTAATAGCCTATGCCACCACAATCCTTCCGGGATCCGCCTACACTTTTCCAAATCTCCATTACTCGCGTCATTCTCAAACTCCACCTCTGCCGGACATAACTGATTCACCCGAATACCCCAAACTGAAACTGATACGACACTTAGCCGCGCGTTCAACCTATCAACATCAGACTCCCCACTTGGCTCAAGCCATAGGTCAAGATGAACAATAACTCACAATGCCCATACACTAACACCGCCCCAGCACCGCAATGAGATTCAATTAAACCTTCCATAAGCTCATATGACACGACCCATATTATACCTTAATCCGATTCGCACTCACCTTCGAGTGATTTCATTCCACGAGACTACTTTGTCTCCAATCCCATGAACTGTTTCATGCTCTCCTTGCACGCATATTCACATCTTCGACCGGTATACCCATTCCGATAACCCTTCTACAAACCCGAAGTCATTTCTCCCTTCTATGAACCAAAATACTACTCTGCATACCGAAGATAACGTAGAACACTCCAACCATTTTTTTTCTTTCTCATAATTCCGCTGCAAAAGCTCGATTCTTAACCATACCGTGGGCTTGAAATCCTTAGACACCACATTCTGACCTTTGAATTTTCTAGGACCGTTGTTGAGAGTCACTCACTCTGGCTTGGTCCGAATATAATCAACTCCACGGCTTCGCTGGTACCTGAACACCCATCTTGAATAAGCACCCGACTGAATCACTTCCCTTACAAATTACCTCATACTAAGCATAAATCCTGAATCTTTCCAAAGCCTAAACCTGATTCAATAAGGCCATCCTTTGCACACATTTATCAAATCCTATGCTCAATTACCACTCCTGTCTTCTTCCATCAGCTGTAATAACCCACAAATATGCCGATAACCAGAATTTTTGCCAGTAGATAACCATGCAACCCAATCGTAGGCGGTGGAACTCTCCCACTTAGCCTGAAAGCGCTATTACACAAATTTGGAACTCACCAAGAATCTTTCTTCATTGTTGACATGATCCTGCATAACCAACTCGTCAAATTCCTTGAAATCCTTCCGTTAGCATTTCACAAGCACTTTGAGTCATTAACCACATTCTCATATCCGACCTCTTGCTGAATAGTCAGTAAAATCCCTCGCGAAAACTTCACCAATCACGCAACCACTGACCTGCTCACAGAAGATAGCCCACCTGCAAAAATTACCAATTGACACCTTCCAACGACGTTGTACTGCACAATCTCTACGACATCAACACCCCATCCTACACCCGTTCTCATTTACCAATGTTATCAGTCCGGCCGCTCCTCGTGGACATCTACTAAATGTGCGACAATATCTTCTAATTCATAGCTATGCTGCATCCTTCTCCATATCGAACAACCCCTCTTTGTTGTATCCAATCTTCCGCCGAAATAGCCAATATTTCAATTTAAGCCCGTGGACCCAACAACTGTCCACTAAAATTCTCAAATCACTCCAAACTTCTCCCAAGATGCGCATCTATCTTACCACCAAACTCATATGCTGGCTGCCACTCTCCCAATTTAGTCAAACTCACTCCTTTAAGCAACCACTCGACTTCTGCTTCTTACACCTGGCCTTCTAGAAATTAACCATTGCCTGACACTTCCTACATGTCTTTCCTCATCGTGTGTTGCCCAATTGTTGCCTCAAATATATATCATTCTTTGTAGCACTTAAACCAGCAGACCACCACAACCTCAAAACTCTTTGAAGATCATCTTCCTCAAGCCGCCTACATTAGAAATACTTATTCAATCCTGAACCACCACACACCACGATCTCCGACAGCTGCTTCTTCGATACTACTTCACAGTACTTTGACCCAATGCAACCGAAGAAACCATAGCACCGACAAACTTAACACATCCTATTCGATCAAAGACGACGATGCCACATCACAGATGAAGATTCCACCTCACTTGGAAATACCCAGTCTCATTACTCTATCAACCCGAACCTGATCATTTATAGTCCAATTGTCTTTCCTCCGCCGGAAATAAAATACTGAAATCTCGAAATCACGCTCCGAGTAGAACTCCTATCAAGTCATTCATTTCCCGACATATGGGCAAGCATCCTATCATCATATCAATACCGTGCGATAACCAATCGTAAGCATCATAACAACCTGAGCATAGCCTCAAAGCTCTCAGAAACACAACTACTGAGTTGAAACAACATAACATCCTTCTGCAGAGCAACAACAATAGCCCCAACCATCCGTGCATGGAGGAACATCACGCACCATATCTGTAGTACCATTACAATTCCTTAATTCCCGATTCATTACAAGTGCTTCGCGACGTGTAAGAAGAAATATAGGCATAAGCCTCAAAGGAATCAAACCGCACGATAAGAAATCAAGAAGTAAAGTACTCCTAACAGCCCTGTAGCCTCTCGAAGATAAGTACAGACGTCTCCGTACAGATCCGCAAGACTATAATAGACTTGATCATGACTCGTGAGACCTAAGGGAACCTAGTGCTCTGATCCCACGTTGTCATGACCCAAAATCCATCAAGGCCGTGATGGTGCCGGACACCATTGTCGGGCAAGCCAACACTCATTAGATAAGTAAAATTCCTACTTTATTATTTTGAAATCGTTACTTTTCCTTTCATTTTACGAAGATCAACAAAATTTATTGAGTAAATAGTGATGTTTAACAATTTAATTAACAAATACATCCCAAAATCATCCCAGAACCCGGTGTCACAAGTACATGAGCAATTTTTAAGAAAACCCAAACGAAATACAATAACCGTCCAAATAAAAATGGGACGGTAAAGAAAGTACAATACATCCGAGGAACACTCTGTTGGCTGCAGGTCGTCTCGAGAGAAGCAGCTCTCCCAAGTCTCCGTGTCGGCCACAACACTGCGTCAAGTGGGGCCACTAGATATACATGTACTTGTGCAACAAAAATGCACAGCAAGTGTAGTTGGAGTACGAAGGCAACGTGTACTCAGTAAGTATCCCGCCTAACCTCTAAGTGGTAGTGACGAGAGGTCGAATTTGACACTTGCTAGAGGTCAATTTAATAAAATCAGGGGTGACACTAAGCATGGATATCATAGGTAATTAACAAATAGTGATAAGAAATAACAACTTCTTCCACATTTACAAACTTTAAATCTTCATCATTTCAGTTTACAACTTACAATTCCAGGCCAGTAAACAGTTAAAAATCTCAGAAAGTACGCAGAAATATCTACGCAAGAAATGTCGAGGGTCGAATGGCTCGAACCAACGGTAAATGTAAATTGTGCACTGCCGAAGAGTCAAACGGCTCGAACCATAGATGCATCTAATAACCCGCTCGCAAATCGATCATGCGACGCAGTCATATATAAATAATAGAGTTACCCTGCTCGCGAATCATACATGCGACTCAGGTACTCATAGATACACACATTCACACAATAATTCACATTTTATCAGGAAAACAATTACCCAAGGAAGTGATAAAATTCTCTTTTAATGGACGCGAAGATAGTATTTAAATCCTTTCCAGAAATTCATTTACCAAGTTCGATAAGGTTTAATCATTTCCAAATTCATCAATAAAGTTACAAGTATGGCAAATAAAACATGCTTTTGGGTCCTAGACTACCCGGACATAAGCATAACAGTAGCTACGCACGGACTCCCGTCACCTCATGCGTTCATAGCCCCCACAAATAGTAGCACATATTTGATTATTTCACCTATGGGGATAATTCTCTCTTACAAGGTTAGAAAGGAGACTTACCTCGCTCTGAAGATTCATAACCGGCTTCCAAGCCCTTCCGGCGACTCAAATTGATGCACCACACCCAAAAACTATCCAAATAATGGGCAAATCAATGAAAATATACTCTAATACTTATAACAATTCAATTTATATAAATTCCCAACTCTGTTCGGAAAGTCGATAAAATCACACTCGGGCCCACATGCGTGGATTTATTTTTTTCGAAGATAAATATTAACCATAACTTTACGAACTCAAATATATAATTCTCTTTCATTTTCATGCCCAAATTCGTGGTCAAAATCCAAAAATACAAATTCTAGGTCTTTTCTTCAAAATCCCAAATTTTTCCACAAATTTTCATGTCCAAATCCATGTATAAATATATATTTAACTCACAATAGGTGGGGATAGCTTACATTGCCATTGGTGATGAATCCCCCCTCTTGAAACCTTCCAAATATCGCCCAAGCCATGAGAAAAATGAAAAGAAATGGCCAATTCCAGTCTTTATATCAACTCACTGTCCATCACCGCCCTTCTTCACGATCGCAGGAGCGCCTTCGCGATCGCGAAGGCTAAACTCACTGCCTCCATAATTTCCTCTTTGTGATCGCATTCCGTCCTTCGCGATCGCATAGGCCAAACGACACTTGGCCCAGCTCCCAAATTTCCTTCTACGCGTTCGCATTCCAAACCCCGCGTTCGCGTAGTAAACTAAGCCAACCCCTTCGCGTTCGCGTCCACCACCACGCGTTCGCGAAGGAAAAAATCCAGCAGCGTCCAACTTTCCTCTTCGCGGATGAGGGACTCCCTTCGCATTCGCGAAGAAGGAAACCAGACACAGCAAACCAGCATCAGCTTTTCACCTAAATTCGATCCGAAACCACCCAAAAAACACACCCGATGCCCCCCGGGACCTTGTCTAATGACACCAAACAGTCCTAATACCTCATTCGAACTTATCCCAGCCTTGAAATAACATCAAACAACATCGAAATCACGAATCGCAAGCCGATTCAAGCTTAATGAACTTAGAATTTCAAACTTCTGTATTCGATGCCGAAACCTATCAAATTACGTCCGATTGACCTCAAATTTTTCACACAAGTAATATTCGACATTATGGACCTGTCCCAACTTTCAGAATTGGAATCCGACCCTGATATCAAATTTTCCACTTCCGGTTCAATTCCTTAAAACCTTCAAATTTTCTATCTTTAGCCAAATGACTCCAAAATGACCTATGGACCTCCGAATTCTCCGATCACGCTCTTAACACCAGAATCACCATACAGAGCTATTCCTAGACTCGAAATCACAAACGGACATCAATAACACTGAATTGCACTTCAACCTAGACTTATGAAATTTTCTTCCAAAATACTAACTTCTACAATATGCGCCGAAACGCTCCCGGGTCATCCAAAACCCGCTCCGAACATTCTCCCAAGTCCGAAATCATCATATGAACCTGCTGGAACCTTCAAATCCTGATTCTGAGGTCGTTTACTCAAAAATTCAATCTTAGTCAATTCTTCCAACTTAAGGCTTCCGAATGAGAACTTTCTTTCCAATTCGACTCCGAACTTCCCGAAATTCATTTCCGACCATGCCTACAAGTCATAATACCTGAAATGAAGCTGATCATGACCTTAAACCGCCAAACGACGTGTTAGAACTCAAAACAACCGGTCGGGTCATTACAGATTGGTTCAAGAAGCTTTATGATGCATTATGGGCTTATCAGACGGCTTACAAAACACCTATTGGAATGTCGCCATACCGGTTGGCATTCGGGAAAGCTTGTCATCTTCTGGTGGAACTAGAGCACAAGGCCATGTGGGCTCTAAAGAATTTTAATCTTGATTGCGATGTAGCTGCTAACTTGAGGGCTGCACACTTGAATGAGTTCCGGTACCATGCTTATGTGAGTTTGTCCTTGCACAAAGAAAGATGAAATATCTTCATGAAATATACATTTGGAATCAAGAGTCAAGGTTGGCGATCTTGTATTATTGTTCAACTCAAGGTTGAAGATGTTTCCCAGGAAGCTAAAATCCAAGTGGAGTGGTCCTATTGAAATTGTGGGTGTGACACCTTTTGGTGCATTAGACTTGAAGAACAAAAACAATAAAGTATTCCGAGTCAATGATCACCGGGTGAAGCACTACTTGGGAAATTTTGGAGATAGCCATGTGGTGACGGTCATTCATTTCACTTGAGGGTATTCTACGTCATACTGCGGCGTTAAATCAGGCGCTTCTTGGGAGGCAACCCATGTTTCTTTTCCTTTTTATTTTGTAGTTAGGTGTTATTTTATAACTTTATTTGAAGTGTGCTACAGGGATGAGTGTGACTTACAAGAATTGTGGAAAAAAATATGGCTAAGTGTTTAAGAGAGTGGTGCGGACCACACATTTTCATGTTCCATAGCAGATGAGCATTGCGAACGCACATTTATCTTGCACACAGTAGAATTGAAATATCAAAAATACCAACTCTTTGAAGTTTAAGCTTGTCAATGCGAAGGTAGATATGCGACCGCACCTAAAAATATGCGGACTGCAGATTAGTTTCGAAGATTTATCGCCCAGGTTAAAGAGTGCGGACCATACATGAAAATGTGCGGCAACACTCGTCTCTGATGCTTTCTCCTTTTTCAACGGTATAAATAGAACAATAGGGCTCATTGTACTTTTTTCCTACTTTGAACAAACATTGTTGCCCTGCTAAGTTTGCTTGGAGATTTCAACTGTCCACACACATAGTCACCTATATTACTCACTCACTGCATTCATTCTATCTGGTATGCTTCAATTTCATATTAATTTTTTAAGTTAGTTTAATTTGTAGATTTTTCTTAGTTCTTTTTAAGCCATCTATAATTAGAGTTCCATTGTGTATCCATGTGGGGTGGATCTGAACTGGGTTAACTTGATACATGCTCTACGGGTACTGGATTAGTGAAATTTCATGCTTTTACAATGTTCCATGCCTATTTGTGCGAGAAATTGAAAAAACTCTTAGAATAAAAAATTATCTATTCATAATTTTTTTGAATCTGCGGCCGCACTTGAATTGTACGTTTCGTAGAAATGCATTTTGAAACACTTATGTGAGGCAGGAATCTGCGGCCGCAGCTCAAATTGTCGGACCGCAGATTTCCTCTTGCGGCCGCAGGTCAAATTGTGTGGACTGCAGATTTCCTCTTGCGACTGCAGATTAGGCTTTTACCTGTAATTAGAGAGCCTTTACTTTTGAGATTCCAATGTGCGGTCGCAAGTCAAATCGTGGGGACCGCAGATTTCCTCTTGCAGCCGCAGATCAGCACATTCTCTGTCATCAAAGAGTTATCATTTTTGGGACTCAAAGGTGCGGCCGCTGTTGATACCCAATTTTGCCCTCATATTTTTATAAATGCCATATATGCTTTTAAAATATCATTTTTTGCATCATTACTTAATATACAAGAATTATATATGAAATATCTATAATTTTTCATAATTTTTAAAGCTTTAAAATTGATTTTCTTGCATTTAAATTATTTAAATATGTATTATTTACCCCTTTAAATTATTTCGTGATGACTTAATCATCCATATTTATTATTTACAATCACATATATGCTCTACAATATTTTATTTTATTTTATATAATCACATTTGCATTTTTTAAAACTATTTACGCATTTTGCAATAATAGCCCATACTTTACAACTAATTGTGCTTATCATTTTATTTAGGGTCAAAATAACTTTTTTTATACTTTTACAACCCTCAGCTACTATTTTCTAAAATATTTAGTTGCATATATAATATTGTTTATACTTATACCATTATTTTATTAATTTATTTCACTTGTTTTAAAAAGCCAGCCCAATATGAGCCAATTTTCGGACCATAATAAGCCCAAAACACCTGGCCTTTTCTACAGCCTAGACCAGACAACCCTTTTAGCCCACCTCGGTAGTGACCTGTCTTATAACCCGCCCCATCTCCCTTTTAATCTTTGAAGTTGATCTCAGAGATCAACGACCCACAAACCAGTCCCCTTTTTTTATCCACCAAACCCTTAACCCTAAAGACTATTCTCTCATTCCGCCACCTTTGAAACCACTCTACTCTCTTCTCCTCTCAAACCCTAATAGTCTCCTCCTCAATTTTCCCCAATTCCAGTTCTGATATGGAATCTCCCCATGATTTTCCTTCCATATATGCTCGATCTCTCCGTTATTTACATGGTTTTGGTATCACATAATACTTGCCTATCTTTGGCAAGTATACGGTCCTAAATCAAGAAAAATCATCACCAGAACTTTGAGATTTAGATTATATTTCGTGTATATACACTCACTTCCAGGCTATATGGGTCCGATTTACCAAGATCTTCGGCCAACCTTTGATTTCTGTCGAACTAGGGTTTGAAATTTCAATTTTCTTCTTTACTAGTTCTATTACTGATTGCATGTGGTATTCTTTCTTTATTTGTGTTTGATTGATTGTTTTCCATGTTTGTTTGTTCAATTTCTACCACTATATAACTCCTTCTCAATTCCCCCTTTAGACAGACCTCATTACTGCTATTACCCTCACTATTCTCCTCTTTCACTCAATCACTTACTCTGTTACACTCGAATGTTTTCTGAAACTGTTGGGTTCTTGGTCGGCTGAAAGACAAGTCCATAATACTATTAAAACGACCTCCTCCGGTGCAAGCACTGCTCAGAGTCCTTCTCGAGGCTCTTGTGAACACAGAAGCAATGGGTATTTGAGGTATCAGTGTCTTCCTTCAATTGATGTGTTGAATCATTACTGATATTCTAAATTCCTCACTCTTTTTCTCATTTATCTTTGTAACTGGTTAGTGTTCTTTGCCCTTACAACTCAAATACTTCCCTCCTATATGATGATTGTGTGTGCCACTATTGTATGGTTCAGTTTCCCTATTGTTTTGAGATTTCTAATGTTGTATGATTATCATATGTTCTACTGACTGTTAGTGTCGATGATGTTACTTCTAAAATTCTATGTGTTCTGATATTACCTAAGTCCAAAGCATCTAAATGGTTAGCTTGTTCTTTTTCAGGTGCAATAAAGTTTTGGCCCTCTTACATGTTACTTGAACTTCTGTGATCCTTCTACTGTGCGGCCTTTGTTTTCAATCATGTTAGCCTTTATATCTCTTTGTAGTTTTAATGCCCTAATGCTATTTAGGTTCTACACTTAGAATCATGAGTAGTTAACTAAGGTAATTCCCGCTCTTTGTATATTTGCCTGGTTCGAATGTTAATGCCTGGTGAGTATATATTCATATACTGCTTTGGACTCCTATGTTAAAACTTACTAGTAATTCATATTTTCCTAGAAATTGTTCCAAATACGTTCTTCCCTTATGTTAAGTCACTCATATATACAACTTTCAACTTGCTCACTTTCTTAAAATGATCATACCTATGTGAATCATGAACTTTTGAGACTGTATTTCTATGTTACTTGAAGCCTCAACACTGTACTACATTTGCATGTCTTGCCACCATTTTTGGTTACCACAACACTGTTCTATAAGCCATGTTTTCTAGTGTTAGTTTGCTTAGTTTCATGCCTATTGTCATCCTTGGTATGTTCAATAGAACTTGCTATAGACTTACATTCTTAGAATTAGATACCTGCCTGCTAATTAGCTGTTGTGCAGAGTTATTAATATTGTTGACCTTTAATTTCTTAATAGGTTTGCTTATCAGTACTTTCTACTTGTCACAACTTACCAATATAAGTTATGTTTTTCCCTACATGCTTATTAAGGTTTTATTGTGAAGTTCGTCGTTAGTCCTTGTCTCTCAAGCATGTTAACCTTCCAGAAATTAATTCATGACCCTGCTTGCCTTGATCTCTCAAGCCTAACTCCTCTGTTTATGGATTCTTGTATGCTAGATTCCTGCAATCGAATCATGTGTATCCCAAGAAACCTGTTACTTTGAACTTGTCTGTTATTCTGAAAAAACCCCATATGTGCCCAATCTATGTGTTCTATATACTCTTTACATCCTATGGGTGCTTATGTGATGTTCAAGTCTGTGTCTTATCCCTGGGACATGTAGAATTCTTGTTAGTTGTGGTATTAAGGTTCAAATATGCATATGCTCCACTTTAGAATTTGAGTAATCTTAATTGATTTGGGGTTTGTATGAGTTGCCATTCGTCCTTCAATTATCTATAACTGGTAACAGAATGGGCAAGAGAATTGTTTTCTTGTTGGGCCTGGACTGCTGAATCTGGTTCTTGGTACTGTGGTTTTGAGTACCATATTTGCGCCTGGAATATGGGCCTGTCCAAATTTTAAGCCATTTGAAGGCCCAAATACATCACCGGGTTGTTTTACATTTCTGATTAGGCATGTATTTTATCCATTTTGGGCCTATAATAATTTGTATTAACGAATAATGGAGATTTTAATGAAAAGGGTCTAGGGTATTCTAATATTTTCATGAAAGGCTAGAAAAAATGCCTACAGGGTCTCACTTGTACACTATTCAAACACGTTAGTCTAAGTATCTAACATACTCATTTCTATGTTACTACTGCACATTTAGACAGCATGCCTATAGGATGTTTACCATATGCTTTTGTAACCTATATACCATGTCTATTGGACTCCAAATAATCAATTGGTCAATTGCTTCTATTACTTTTAGTGTACTGCCCATCTAGATATCATGACTATAGGATTCTAATCTTTTAATGGACTATTCCCTTTGTTTTTATTACACTGTCGTGCCTAGATGACATGTCTATAGGAATAAAATGTTATAAAATCAAGCCTAATTATGCAACTGTTAGAAACCATGCCTATAGGACATTCACATTTGTCTAAGGTGCACACTTATATAATCAACATTAGTAATCTGGTAATTCGTATCGCTTTATTTCCTCACCAACAATTAGAAATCATGCTTATAGGACATGCAATGTTTTAACCTGCTTATGTTGCTTATATAATACTGGAATCCAGAATCACCTAGAAACCATGCCTATATGACTTTAAATTTTTATTATGAATTATATATTGCCTGACATGTATGACCTCTCTCCATCTCCTTCATCTTTCTAAGATTGCTATATTATGACTCTCCCATCCCTATTTCCCTACCTACTTCATTACGTTCTCATATATTTTCATGAGTTAAACCGACTTCTCTCTTTTGTCTTTCATTTCTTTTCTCTTCTTTTCATGCTCTCCTTTACTATGTTATTTACTGCTTTTTAATACTTTTATCATGCAAATACTTGGCAATGTATTAATATTTCTGCATAAAGCATGCTCTGCATCATACTCCACTTATGCCAATTATCAACATAGTGAAGGTTGATGAGTGTCCGCGCTTTCCTGAAATCACTCTTTTTAAATCGAAAAGGCTTATTTGCAGCATACTAGTCGATCATCGGTGCAGTCAACGGTCTCGTGCCTTTCCCAATCAAGTTGTCCACTTGGGAGCACCAATCTAAACCCTTCTAGAAACCCCACTCCAATTTGAAATGTACATTCATCATGCTAAACCTAGTACGGGTTGAAGCGTTATTAACGTAACAACCAACTTAGATAAACCTTGTCCAAAGTCCAACATGATTTCCATAATCCCAAAAGACACTATCATGTTATGTGCATTACTTGGAGAAAGTGTGCCAACATATAGATCATTATTATGTAAGTAGTCGAATCTGGAGGCGGAAAGGGCTAACTCCTATTTGTTTGCAGAAAATGAAGAATGAAATCCCCAGGTTCGGCATGGTCGAGAATATCCCTCCTTTGCTACTTGACTAGTGGAAAGACCTTGCGCCTTGTGACAAGAATCATGCGAGGAAAGTACTTGGTGACTTTCCATCTTTGCTGAACATTCAACCAAATAGGGAATTGATCGAGGCTGCTACCATATTCTGTGATGAGAAACGAGCTATTTTTTTCTTTGGAAATATAGAAATGACTCCTCTCCTAGAAGAAATAGGGGGTTTCACTAAGTTACCATGGGGTAGTCCGAGACTGCTAGTACCAGAGAATCGCACTCCCCATGATTTTATGAAAATGTTGCGTTTTAAGAAGAATAATGAATTTCTCTGCCTGAAGAAATCAGACACCCCTTTTGAGTTTCTTTACGAGCGTTATGGGCATAGCAAGTCATATCATCTTCATCATGATGAACTAGCTATTACTTCCTTGGGATGGGTGCATCGCCGGGTTTATGTTTTCATTATCTGATTCCTGGGGTTGTTGATCTTTCTAATGAAAGGAGGAAGAATTCATACGCGCTTAGCCATGGTTTCCAGGACCTTAATGGATGGTATCCAAGGACAAACTTATACTATCATCCCAATGATCTTAGCTGAGATGTACTGTGCTCTAGATCGGTGCAAGCATGGGTTTGAACACTTTGAGGGTTCTAATATATTGCTACAAGTTTGGCTGCTAGAACACTTTCAGAGGGGTGAGTATCGTCAACAACTTCTACGAAGGCCACTAAATGACTACATAGCCAACCATCACCTAAAGAAAATGACGTCTATTCCAGACAAGTTTTCAAAGCCTGGAAATGCTATAAGTTGGGTGCGTTACTTTAGCAATATGACAGACGAGCAAGTGCATTGGATGTTTGAATGGTTTCCTAGTAGTGTGTTCATCATCAGATCAAAAGGAACTACTCACTTGGTACTGATCGGTCTGCGAGGCATCTACCCTTACGCTGCTATAAGGGTAATGAGACAAGCTAGAAGAAAACAAGTCAAACTTCGAGTTTCCAATATAGTCTAGTACACGGAAGATTTCATCCCATTCAAGTTCGAAGCGCAACACATGTGGAACCAAAAGATCATTGTGGAAGGAGAAAGTATCGAACTAGATAGGTATCACGCCGGTCATATGTACTACTATCTATCAAGGCTGGAAGACGACGTAGCTGGGGATGTCAAGACAAGAGTCAATCTGAAGGATAAGATCATAGATGAAGTGGTTGAGGCACAAGTGAAGTATAAGAGGCTACACAAAAGGGTGTTCGAGTTTGAAGCTAAACATCTGGAGAAGCACAAAGTGGACATGGAGGCGATAAGGGAATGGAAGGAGATTGTCACCAAGTCAATGGATAGATTGGAATACTTGGAAAAAGGACTGATGGAGTTAGAAGGGAAGATGAGAAAAACACTTTTGGATTGTCAAGGCAGGGGCGACGATGAAGGAGGAAAGCTGGCAAAAGCTTACTTATTGCTAGATATGCGCGATTTGGGAAACATGATTGATAGGATCAAAAGAGCCAAGCATGGAGAAGGTCCTTCAGGGACCAAGTAGATTAGAAGATGATGTTTCTAGCTTAGATTACATTTCGATGTAATAAGGGTAAATGCCATTAGTAACTTCACTATATTATTGTCAATTTAATAAAATATTGTTTTGGCTCATTTCACATTAATGAAATGAAGCAAACGTTGGCACCAATTTTCTCCAAGACTATGTGTTGCTTAGGCCTACCTCAGGCACAATGAGGTCCGTAAATTAGGACGCGAATTGTTACATGACTTTGTGAAACATGTTTAAATATTGCTTATTTCACCTTACTGACTTGGTTATGTTTTGCTTTTTATTTCTTTCTGATTATTCCCATTCCCAAAGGTTGGTTCATGCATACTTGCATCATCATCATACCACACTAGATCAAGAGGTCCTCCACATCCTCCTCCTCCACCTAGCGACCCGAAAAGCAAAAGCAAGGGCAAAGGAAAAATGGATGATTTAAGTGGTATCCGGAAAGACAATGTTGTTGTGGTGGAAAATGTTGAAACTTCAGATGGTAAAAGTACTCCAGAGCAGAATGAGTTGGTCTTACGTTTGGAGCAGAAAATCTTGGAACTAAATGGCAATCTTGAGAAGGTCCAAAATCTGGAAAACCTTCCCCTTACTCTCAATGTTCTTGACATCAATCAGCAAAACTCGACTACCCAGAACCAAACACCGCCACAAAACACACAAAACCAGAATCTACCACTCATTGCTCCAAATCCTCCCGCACCACACCAGTATCATAATCTTGCACATACCTAGAACCTTAACCCACCGCCAGTGCAAACCCTTCAACAACATCACCATCATCCAGCTCAATACTCGCAAACTACCACTTATTACACTCCCCAAAATGCACCACAACCTACTCTCGATCCCCATAACTCGACCAACGACCACCCATATACCCAAGTTCCAAGAACTCATCAAAGAAATATGATATATGTGGAAACCTTACCCTATACCCCGCAGCTAACCCTATACATACCTGAACCAACTGAGAAGGACCTGCTCATGAGAAACATGGTGGAGGAACTCAAGAAGCTCACAGGGACAGTCTATAGTGTTGAAGGTGGGAAAGGTGTTGAAGGTGGGAAAGGTGTTGAAGGTCTAAACTATGAGGACCTGTGTATTCAGCCGGGTGTGGAACTGCCAGAGGGTTACAAACCTCCCAAGCTTGAAATTTTCGATGGTACTGGTGATCCATAGGTGCATCTGATAACATACTGCAACAAGCTTGTATGAATGGTCAAGAATGAACAAATCCACATGAAACTGTTCATGCGAAGCCTTACAACAGACACTTTGTCTTGGTATATTAGTCATCAGAAGCTAAAGAAGTGGGCTAATTGGGTAAGTATGGCATCAGATTTCATGGACAGATTCAGGTTCAACACGGAAAATGTGCCACACATTTTCTACATTCAAAACCTCAAGAAAAGCCGAGATAAACCTTCCGCGAGTATGCCACTCGTTGGAGATTAGAGGCCGCAAAGGTAAGGCCAACACTTGGAGAAGAACAAATGAACAAGTTATTTGTTAGAGCACAAGATCCACAATATTATGAACAATTGATGGTCATCAAAAATCACAAGTTCTTAGACATCATCAAGTTAGGGGAAAGAATAGAAGAAGGAATCAAAAGGGGGATGGTAACTGATTTCGAGGCGCTGCAGGCCACAAACAAAGCTTTGCAATCAGGAGGTATTTCAAAGAAGAAAGAAGTGGATGCCGTGATGGTAGCCCAGGGCCCTAAGTCTCCCTTTGATGTGTGGCTAGAATTCGTGATTTTAAGCATTATATACCTCGCATTTTATGTGATTTAAT
>ML436236.1:0-26676 GCA_005239525.1 Nicotiana knightiana
GCTTGCTTGCGTTGTTGACGGGCTTTAGAAAATAATTGAGCGAAATTATAAAAAAGAAAAAAATAATCATTCTCCTAATTTAGTATAAATAATCCTTTTTTTTACTAAGATTAAAAAAAATATTTTGAAAAAAAACTAGAATCAAAAATATTTTCACTCTTTCGAAAATTGAAAAGAAAATTCAAAAAAAAAAGAAATTTTCTTTAGAAGTATTCCTTTCATGAATTCAAAATAAAAGTCCAAATATCCCCCCAAAGGACCATTTTGTTAAAATAGCCATTTTTAGTTTGTCTATTTCTCATTTTACCTTTCTATTTTGATTTTTATTTTTATATTTTTATTTTGTCCCCATGCTTAGTCGTTTTTACTGAGAAATCCTCTAAGCCTTTCGTGGAAGAATCAAAATACCGATTTTATAATAATAGTCATTTCCTATTTTTTGTGTCTGCTAATTTCAAAAATAGTAAATAGATCGAGTTCTAAATGACCTTTTTCCTTTTCTTTTAAAAAAAAATAAATAAAAAGGAATAATCAGAATTTCATATAGCTTAGGAAAGTCCTGACCCTTTTTNTTCACCATGAATTCTCCACAAAGAAGCAACCAAAAAAGGGTGAGGGACGAGACACCTCCCATGTTTTTGATAAGAGACAAGACCCCGAATAGTCTCTATAATTGATGGGCTAGTTAACCCAATAACACACATATATCTTTTGGGGGGTAGAAAAAGAGTGACACAGATTTATGTAACCATCTAGTAGCTAAATTTTCAAAATTTAACCCTTTTTGCTCATGTAGCCATCCTAATATGAAACAATGTGAACAAACGGTGATATGGCTATTATTGGTCGGAATCATATTTAGTTCCATTTATCTTCTAGTATCCTCCACCACCTTCCCATCTCAATCAGGCACGGAGTTAGAAGTCGAGCTACGAAATCGACCGAAGCCAATAAATTTTGCTTGAATAGTATATTTGTAGAAAAATAATAATTAAATAAGTAAAAAAAATTCAATTTAAATCCCGATCATTAACACTTGAAATTATTGTATTAAAATTTAAAACCCATAAGATGAAAATCCTTGTTCCATCTCTGAGCTCAACTACATTTATATACTTTCACTCGTTAATTAATATCAATATATCAATATATCATCAAGAAAAATGTCTATGATATCCATTTAACTCTCTTGTGCTGTATTGTAAATTTTCTAGTCCCTCTTGATATTGCCTGAGTTTTCTGGTCCCTTTTTGCTATATTTATCGTAACCAAACTCACTCTCATCTTCTTCAAATGCCAAGTCAAAAAACGAAAAAGAAAAAATAAAGAACAAAATTAACAAGAAATTTAAAATATAATTAGGTAAATAAGACTGCATGTATATATCCTCTCCAACACTTCAGCTTTAAAAAAGATGGCCACGCCATTTAATATAGTATTGGAGCAAGCAGAAGTCATGGACACAAATCTCTCTCGCCTGTAAAGAAGAAATTCCATATATCTGTTTATTCATGAAAAGAAAAAAGAAATAGGTCCGCCCTTGAGAGAAAAACATAATTAAGTAATTTATTTTAAAGTTATAATTTGTTGAAACGTTAGGTAGTTAACAAGGAAAGTAATTAATGAAACGCCTCGGTGATTAATTAGGAAAATTACAGTAATGTGAAGCTAATCAAAAAGGAATTTTCTTTGATTAAAATTTCTAATCATGTGAAATATCTATTACATATGCACAACTCAGCTGGTTTGAATAATTACGAATTTTTCTTTTCTTGATTATTAAAATATGACATATTATAATAAGACCATGACTCCCTTTTGAAATTCTATCCCTTGACCTTTTTGTGGTTGAAATTGTTCTTGATAACAACTTATTGCTTAGTTTTTTTTCCCCTCACATATGCTTTACTCATTTTGTTAATCATTCATTTATGATTGTCTATTTACGCGCCACGTGGAAGGAAAAGCAAATAATGCTTGTTATCTGAAGCAAAGTTATATATTCCAAATGCAACTTTATTCCATTAAAATTGGTGGTACACCAACAATTTAATTAAAGGTCAAATTAAAGCAAAAGATAGAAGACCTAGAAAAGTTTAGTGTTGCTAATTTTTAGAATTAATGTTAAACTCAATAGACATATGCCGATTGATATAATTGATGTATTCTCTTATTAAGAATTCTAAATATTTCAGATTTTTGTAGGTAAATGAGTTTTCTTTTATTCATATTTATTATGAATAAAAGAACTTTTTGACAGGTTTATATTTTCAAGATGTCTAATTTCATTTTATTGCAAATCTTATGTTAGGTTAGGGAATGAAGAAATTTGCAGAGTGAGATTGTCAATTAAAATGGCAAAACACATTTAGCCTTTATTGAATTATGGGTCAATTCATTTGTCAATCAACTGATTGACTTTTTACATTAAATTGAGGGGAAAAGTTGTTTTCACCCATTGCACAATCGAAAAATAAAACAGAATTAGGTAAGTGGGATTGAAAAGACAGAAAAAAAACATGTGGGAAAAGAATAGATCAAGTAAATTGACACATAATATTCCACTTAATCAAATAGCACAGGTGTAACAAACATTTGAAAATTTCTCCATCTTGGAAAAACAAAATCTTAAAAAATAATTTAAAATAGGCTAATAAACAGATGGTGGAGATAAAATTCTTGAAGATCAAAGCAGCCTCCAAGAAAAATTTTAACCTACTGAATTAAGTAATACGATTCTCCCTTCCTTGGGCAGAAAGTCACGAAGTTTTAAGACATTTCTTTCTATAAAAATCTTTTTTTCCCATTAGATACAAATATAGAGTTCCATTCAAGATTATGGTGGGATCGATATGCCTTATAAAAAAGATTAAGCGGTCGTTGTAAATATATTCCGGTTTATAAGTCCAGAGTCGAATCTCATAGAGAACTAAGGCTTAGCTACAGTTATTCACTATCACCAAGAATACAAGCTTCAACAATTCCTAACTTATAGATATTAAGATTCTTGTGTTTAACTAACTAACTAACAAATTAAAACAGTAAATTAACACTAAAGATACTACGGGTTGGAGAAAAGATTAAGGAGGTCTAGAGTTATGATTTTCCCAATTGTTGGAATCCTCCCGCTACATCTTCTATAATTTCTCTGCGTGTTCTAATTCTCTCCCGAGTAACTACCACAATTTACTAGACATATATGCTAACTGGCATTAAGTACGGCTCACTTAGATTGCACCCAAGGTTTCGTTATCCCTAATCTCACCTTTAAACCCTTCGTTATTGATCCCTCATATACGTCGGGAGTGATGTTGTTCAACAACTACCTAAATATGCACTCTCTCCGAGTAATACACACTAAATAGGAACAATCGATTGAGAGCTCTTCAACCAACCACAATATAAACGTAGATGAACAAATAGAGAAATCCAATGGCTCAATTATATAAAAACATAACAAGAATTTATACTACAAAAGGTTCCATTAAAACACTAGATAACAAATTAGTTATTCATAATAGTATGTAAAAATACAATACTAAAAGTCATAACCAACAATGAAAAATAGGAAGAGCAAGGAAAAACTCGTAGAAGAATTCCTCGCCTTGCTTATATTGTGTCTATGCATCCTTAGGCCGAATCTGTGTCAAAAGTATGTCCAACCTCCTCAAAATACCATTTTTCCATGTACATATACCAAGTAGATGTAGGTCTTTAAGCTTGGTTTAGCTTAATTTTAAGCTTGGTTTAGCTTAATTTTAAGCTTGGTGTAGCTTAATTTTAAGCTTGGTGTAGCTTAAAGATAGTGAATGAAAAATGGTGGGAAAAGAAATGGAGGGAAGTGAAATTTTGAATTAGTGCACTTTGTCCCTCATTGGAAGAAGGAAAGAAAATCTATGTGTATATATAGAGAAGCTCTTCTTCTAGCTCTTAAAGAGTTAAGAAGAAGGCAAGCCTCGCGCCGTCGTCGTCGCCGCTCGCTCGGCTTCGGCTTCGGCTTCGGCTTCGTATTCGGTCAAAGATTGATTAATTAATCTTTTTGGATAAAATTCTTTTCAAATTATTTAATTAATTTCGAATCCGAAACAACCCGCGACCTGGTCCGGTCCGACAAGTTTTCTTTCCCGGATTATTTTAAACCCCAGATTATTTTAAATCCATTTTTAGATTTCCCGCAATGTTCATACATGTTCAAAACAACAATGGCTGTTCTGAAAGGATTCATACCTGTTCCAACAGCTATGGCTGTTCGGAAAGGTTGCTATACCTTTTCAGAAACAGTACGAAATTGGCTATAAATATACCTTGAATCCCAGAATTTTTACTTACTAAATTTTCTGATCTTCTTCTTCTTCTTCTTCTTCTTCTGCACAAAATATTCCAGTGTGTTTTACAGCATTCGAGTGGTTCGCTGTTCACCGGCATTTTTTGGTACCAACACTCCGGTGAGTTAAATGGTTCTATCGTGGGAGGATATATTCCATCACCTCGGGTACTTGAGGGGAATAATTTCCTTAAGGACACACTATGTATTCAGTGGGCTCGATTTTTTCTTATATTATTTTTTCATAGAAAAAAAAACAACTAAGGATGCCTGGATTAGCGCGCCCGCGCTAATCCCGCTCTAGTCAGATTTCTCACTGTCCTTGATATATTCCACTAGCGCGGACGCGCTAATCCCGCGCTACAGCTCGCGCTAGTGAGGTTTCTTACTGTTTTTGTATTTTTTCAGAAATTATTATTATTTTATTTTACAGCAATACAGATCAATAACAATCTTAAGGAAATTATATTTTTTATTTTCTATATTCTGTTTGTGGAGATTAAAACATGTGTGTTTTCTACTCCTTCTGAATTTTATTATTCTAATTTAAAGATATAAAAACTTCATGAGAGTTTTGAAATTCAGAAAACGATTTGAAGAACATAAAAACTTCATCGTTTTCTGTGAAACAGTATATAAAAACTTCGATTTTTATTTATTATTCATACTGTTTATTGTTGATTACAGTATTGTTTACTGTTCTGGTTTTGCTATTGATTGAACTCTTCTGTTATTGACAGTGAGAAATGACAATTGATAAAGGAAATTATTCTACTACTGTTGCGGCAACGACGATAGCCTCGTCGAGCCGGATGACTGTTCCACCGGCAGAAAAACCGGGGAAATTTTCTGGAGCAACCTTCAAAGGATGGAAGCAAAAGGTGTTCTTCTGGCTTACAACACTTGGTATGCAAAAATTACTAGTGAAGAGCCTCCAGTACCTGCTGCGGGCATGCCGGACAATGAAAAGTTCATGATTATTGAGGCGTGGAAGCAGTCAGATTTTCTTTGCAAAGGCTATATTTTAAGTGCTTTAGAGGATGACTTGTACAATGTGTACAGCGCGATAAATACTTCGAAAGAATTATGGGACGCACTTGAGAAGAAGTACAAGACAGAAGATGCATGCTTGAAGAAGTCCGTGGTTGCCAAGTTTCTAGACTATAAAATGATAGACAACAAAACTGTGGGAACCCAAGTTCAGGAACTTCAACTTATTTTTCATGACCTTATTGCTGAAGGTATGGTCGTGAATGAAGCATTTCAAGTGGCTCCAATGATTGAAAAGTTGCCTCCGATCATGGGAGCTAATATCGTTGAAGAAACTGCTCCAAAAAGTAAGAAGAGGAAGAGATCTTCTGGACAGACTAAGGAGCAGAACAAAAAGAAATTCAAGGGCAACTGCCACAATTGTGGAAGAGTTGGTCACAAAGCCCCTGATTGTCGCTTCCCGAGAAAGGATAAGAAGAAGGGACATGCCAACATAGTGGAGAAGAATGATGACATTGATGATCTTTGTGCAATGCTTTCGGAATGCAACTTAGTTGGAAATCCGAAGGAGTGGTGGATTGACTCCGGAGCCACTCGACATGTTTGTGCTGTCAAAGAAGCATTTGCGACTTACTCTACTGCTGGTCCCGAAGAAGAGATTTCCATGGGAAATAACTCAACAGCCAAGATTGAAGGTTATGGGAAGATTTTCCTAAAGATGACTTCCGGCAAGGTGTTAACGCTCAACAACGTTCTTCATGTTCCTACTATTAGGAAGAATTTAGTTTCTACTTCTTTACTTGTGAAGAATGGATTCAAATGTGTATTTGTCTCTGATAAAGTTGTTGTGAGCAAGAATGAAATGTATGTTGGAAAAGGCTACCTCACGGAGGGCCTTTTCAAACTCAATGTAATGGTTGTTGATAGTATGAATAAAATTTCAGCTTCTTCTTATTTGTTGGAGTCAAATGATTTATGGCATATTCGTTTAGGACATGTCAATTATAAAACCTTGCGGAAGTTAATTAATTTAGAAGTATTGCCTAAATTCGAATGTAATAAATTGAATTGTGAAATATTTGTTGAATCTAAGTTTGTAAAACATCCTTATAAGTCTGTTGAAAGGAATTCAAATTTTTAGACTTAATTCATACTTACATTTACGATATGAAGTCGGCACTATCTAGAGGTGGGAAAAAGTATTTTATTACTTTTATTGACGATTGCACTCGATATTGTTATGTTTATTTGCTTAATAGTAAGGATGAAGCAATTGAAGCATTTAAGCAATACAAGAATGAAGTAGAGAATCAATTGAATAAAAAGATCAAAATGATTAGAAGTGATAGAGGTGGAGAATATGAATCTCCGTTTGCAGAAATATGTTCGGAATATGGAATTATCCATCAAACTACTGCACCTTACACACCTCAATCCAACGGAATTGCGGAAAGGAAAAATCGGACATTAAAGGAAATGATGAATTCTTTATTAATAAGTTCCGGATTATCGCAGATTTTGTGGGGGGAAACTATCCTTACAGCTAACCGAATACTCAACAGGGTACCCCACAGCAAAACGCAATCTATTCCATATGAAAAATGGAAAGGTAGAAAACCCAACTTGAAATATTTCAAAGTGTGGGGGTGTCTAGCAAAGGTACAAGTTCCTTTACCTAAAAGGGTTAAAATCGGACCAAAAACAGTAGATTGCGTTTTCATTGGATATGCTACAAACAGTAAAGCATGTCGATTTTTGGTCCATAAATCTGATAATCCCGAGATTCATGTTAATACGGTAATGGAATCAGATAATGCTGAATACTTTGAAAGCATTTATCCGTATAAAACTGTATGCGAGTCGTTAAGTGAAAGACCTAAATGACCTCGGGAAGAACCAAAGGAAAATACTCCAAGTGTAGAAGATCCAAGGCGTAGAAAACGTCAAAGAACATCTACTTCCTTTGGACCAGATTTTGTGACATTCTTGCTTGAAAATGATCCTCAAAATTTTAAAGTAGCTATGTCGTCTTCGGAGTCAGCATTTTGGAAAGAGGCAGTCAATAGTGAGATTCAATCAATTTTGGATAATCATACATGGGAATTGGTTGATCTTCCTCCTGGAAATAAGCCTTTAGGTTCGAAATGAATCTTTAAACGGAAAATGAAAGTTGATGGCACTATTGACAAATATAAGGCAAGACTTGTTGTCAAAGGTTATAGACAAAAAAAAGGCCTTGAGTACTTTGACACTTACTCACCAGTAACGAGGATAACATCTATTAGGATGTTAGTGGCATTGGCGGCCGTGTATGGTCTTGAAATCCATCAAAATGGATGTCAAAACAGCTTTCTTAAATGGAGAATTGGAGGAAGAAATTTACATGGAACAACCTGAGGGTTTTGTAGTTCCTGGTAAAGAAAAGAAAATGTGAAAACTTGTTAAGTCGCTTTATGGACTTAAACAAGAACCCAAACAATGGCATGACAAATTTGACCAAACAATGTTGACAAGTGGGTTTAAAATCAACGAGTGCGATAAATGTGTTTACATTAAAAACACTCCGGGTCATGAAGTCATTGTTTGTCTGTATGTTGATGACATGTTGATAATGAGCAAAAGCATGTCAGATATAAATTCTACAACGCGCATGTTGGCTAGCAAATTCGACATGAAAGACTTAGGAGTTGCTGATTTGATCTTAGGAATCAGAATTCACAAAACTCCACAAGGTCTAACATTTCACTACATTGAAAAGGTACTTGACAAGTTCAAGTATTTGGATTTCAAAATTTCCAAGACTCCAATTGACGTGAGTTATNTTCGATTTACAAGTAATCTGAATCACATACATTGGATGGCAATTAAAGGAGTTTTGGGATATCTAAAACATACCCAAAACTATGCTTTGCATTATAACAAATATCCCTCCGTGATCGAGGGAGATAGTGATGCAAATTTGATCACCGGATCATCTGAAGTTAAATCCACGAGTGGATATGTTTACACAATTGGGGGTGGAGCACTGTCTTGGAAATCATCCAAACAAACATGCATCGCCCGTTCTACAATGGAATATGAATTCATAGTTTTAGATAAGGTCGGTGAAGAAGCTGAATGGCTCCAGAATTTCTTGTAAGATATTCTATTTTTGCCCAAACCTTTGGCACATATTTGTATACATTGTGATAGTCAAGCGGCAATAAGCAGGGCAGGGAGCGTTATGTATAACGGAAAATCTCGTCATATACGACGGAGACATAATATCGTTAGACAACTACTCTCTAGTGGTGTTATCACAATTGACTACGTAAAGTCAAGAGATAACATGTCAGATCCACTTACAAAAGGCCTATCTAGAGAGGCAGTTGAAAGATCATCAAAGGGAATGAGGTTAAGGCCTAGGACAAGTCATCATGGCGGTAACTCTACCTAGCAGACTGGAGATCCCAAGAGCTAGGTTCAAAGAGATCAAACAAAGTTATGAATGACGGTTCAACATTGTCAAATAACTCAACCCATTCTCGTGATGAAGACAATGTTCAGAAATAAAGGTAAAGCATTAAGGCTTTTTGATGAGTCAATAAAGCTTAAAGCTTTTTAATGATTTGCTAAGTCTGGGAGGATATGACCAGATAGTGTGTCTTTAGGATTAAATGTTTAGGAATCACCTATGTGAGTGTGAAGTGTAAGCCGCTTCAATGTGAATGAAAGTAAAGACCCATTATCTAAGCACTCATGAAAGTGTTCATGGCTGAAACGAACACAACCGTGAGAAGCATAGATGGTTAAGGATTGACTGTGTGACTTATGTTGTCTAGGTATACAACAAAGCTCGACGGTTCAAAGATATCAAATCTACCGATTGACCGAGTATATCCGATATAAGTTCACTANATCCATGCATTTCTTTATTTTATAGTCATTCCCCATTCATGTGGGGGATTGTTGGTCTGTAAGCTTAGTGTAGCTTAATTTTAAGCTTAGTTTAGCTTAATTTTAAGCTTGGTGTAGCTTAAAGAGAGTGAATGGAAAATGGTGGGAAGTGAAATTTTGAATTAGTGCGCTTTGTCCCTCATTGGAAGAAGGAAAGAAAATCTTTGTGTATATAGAGAGAAACTCTTCTTCTAGCTCTTAAAGAGTTGAGGAGAAGGCAAATCTCGCGCCGTCGTCGTCGTCGTCGCTCGGCTCGGCTTCGACTTCGGCTTCGGCTTCGGCTTCGGATTTGGTCAACGATTGATTGATTAATCTTTTTGGACAAAATTCTTTTCAAGTTATTTGATTAATTAATTTAATTAATTTCGAATCCGAAATGACCCGCGACCCGGTCCGGTCCGACCCGTTTTCTTTCCCGAATTATTTTAAATCCGCTTTTAGATTTCCCGCAATGTTCATACCTGTTCAAAACAGTCATGGCTGTTCTGAAAGGATTCACACTTGTTCCAACAGCTATGGCTGTTCTGAAAGGTTGCTATACCTTTTCAGAAACAGTACGAAATTGGCTATAAATATACCTTGAATCCCAGAATTTTTACGTACTAAATTTTCTGATCTTCTTCTTCTTCTTCTGCACAAAATATTCCAGTGTGTTTTACAGCCTTCGAGTGGTTCGCTGTTCACCGGCGTTTTTTGGTACCAACACTCCAGTGAGTTTAATCGTTCTATCCTGGGAGGATATATTCCATCACCTCGGGTACTTGAGGGGAATAATTTCCTTAAGGACACACTATGTATTCAGTGGGCTCGATTTTTTCTTATATTATTTTTTCATAGAAAAAAAAACAACTAAGGACGCTTGGACTAGCGCGCCCACGCTAATCCCGCGCTAGAGCTCGCGCTAGTCAGGTTTTTCACTGTCCCTGGTATATTCCACTAGCGCGGACGCGCTAATCCCGCGCTACAGCTCGCGCTAGTGAGGTTTCTTACTGTTTTTATATTTTTTCAGAAATTATTATTATTTTATTTTACAGGAATACAGATCAATAACAGCAGGGTCGGGCCCAAATAATTATACCTTCTCCTACGCGAAAAAGGACAGTTTTTTGGCAGCCCGACCGCGGTCAAGGTCCCAACCGCGGTCCGGGCGCGGTATTTTCCCAGTGATCAGTCCGCGTCCAAGTCCGCGGGCGCGGTTTCTACCGCGTTTTTCATCCTGTTCCATTTGGAATTCGGAAAAACGTAAAACATGAAAGTTGTATCCCTTTGAGTTAGCTTTTCAACCATATATCATATAGTCCAAATGGAGTTTGGAGAAAAGAGTTATGTCCATTTTACTAGACAGTGCACAATATGCCTACTCGAGTCTACGTTTGTTCTTAACAATTAAATTTGACCCTCGAACACGATCCCGACTTAATTCCTTGGGCTTTTACTCAGACTTCAAAGTTCCAAATCACTTGAATTCATTTCATAACATCTACATAGCTCGGAATCACTCCTACAAGGCATGCAAAACACTAGTGATTAAAGCTCAAACTCAATTAAAGTACAGTAAATTAGAGTGTAATAAGCGACTAAAATACGTAATTATAACCTATCATCAATGAGACATTTCTCTGTTTTAATAAAAAATTTCGGATTTGAGTCATGTAAATGAAAAAATTCTTAATAGAAATTTTTTTCTCATAAATGGATCATGCGCGACGCCAATATGCCGGATCAATGAATGCAGAATATCAAATGAATATATTACAAATACATTTATAAATAGAGTCAAATTTGGCTAAAAAAAGGTTAGCGATTAGTCAGGAGAATTTCAACTAATCCTTCAACAATTAACACGCCAACGAAAAACATTAACTATTTAATTGTGATTATCATTATACTGCTCTCGGTCCATTTCGCCATTATTTTTTTTATGTGGTGCTGTAGTAAAAAAATATTTTTTAATCCCCCGTAAATGCTCTAGTAAAAATTGGCGACCTGTTATTTGGTGCATTAACTTTCTTCCAAATTTCTGCCTATGGCCCTATGATGAAAAAAAGGATCAAAGAAAAAAGTGTGTGACTTTTTCTAAATCAATAATTTTTATATTAACGATGACTAACTAATACAGTATGTCTTTCCTATTTAATTTTTGACTTTTAAGGTTAAATAGATTAATTGCTTTGGTGCAAACTAGAAACTCTATCAGACTAATTCTTGATAGAAACATGTGAAGTCGAGCATTAAGGTGGTAGGCTAGGGGTAGTCGATAGTTCTTCCCTCTTTGGATAGTCTGATAGAGTTTTGTTTAGGTTTATTAGCGGTTTATGTTGTGTTCACATTGTTGTTTTGCATAGTTTTGTGTTATTGTCCTTTCACTTATTCGTCATTGTTATTTTCTTTCTGGCATCTTTTGTTGTTACATTTTTCTTTTATTTTTTTTCTGATATTGTTGTCTCTCTTGTTGAGCCGAGAGTCTCCTGAAAATAGCCTCTTGTAATGATTATTATTTTTATTTTTATTTTTATTTTTGTAATGATGGTATACCTACCATCTTATACATATCTTGATAATTTATTCTTTGACCTGCTATTTCTTACCATTACAAATATTTAAACTCTACTCACGAAGGCTTCGATAATATATTTATAAGAAACACAAATTGACAGTTAGGATAATATTTGTATAAATTCTCATAATCTAATAATCTCAGATTTGTACAACTAAAAATTTCTCAGTATAATTTCATACATTTAAAATATTTCAACTATATTTCGAAGTGATAATAGCTTAATCCACTTTTTTATTAAAAAAAAATTCTGTTCTAAATGATACTACAATGGACTTTATTCTTTAATTATCAACGTCGTCATCAAATTATTTATTATATATTGCATATTTATTATAAAACTAAATTTATTTATTTAAATAACCTCTATCACATTTTAAAAAAAGAAGTATAAAATTCAGTATCTTTTATTAATAATTTTATAATATTTAATGATAAATAATTTTAAAAAATTGGGATCCCTCAATTCTCGGGGCCTAAAGCAATCGCTTAGTGACTTCCTCCTAGAGCCGGCACTGGTGCAAACGTTAGCAGTGAATAGGTATTCCTCATATATGTTTTCAATAAATAAAGTGAAAATACATACCGTCTATTAATCATGTTTAGGTGATAAAAGTTTTGCTTAAAAAAGTACTCCCTCCGTCTATTTTTAGTTTTCCACTTTGGACTTTTTACGTCCCTTAAGAAATAATAATAAAATATGTATTTTATAATTTTACTCATAATAATAATAGCACTTCTAAAAGTCTTGAAAAATAATTTAGGAATAGAATAGCTAATGATAAAGTAAAATAGAAAAAAAGATTATTATTTTCTTGATTACGAAAATGTCCTCCATATTAATTTTGTGTCGGCTCTAAAAGAGCAGCATGCATGAGGAAATGATTTCCTATGCCGATTTATGATATGAATAGAAAAAATGAGTTTACAAAGATTTTCTTTATGTTGTTTAAATATCTTACATTTCTTTTTTTGAAGATCTAGAAATACTTGATTGGGTCATCGGAATGATCCGCATACCTACTTATAGAAGTCAAGAACAAATTCAAATATCAACTAATTAACTGTACAAAAAGTATTAAAAAATTAAGAGGTCACTACATACGCAACCAGTCTTCTAATACGTTAAGGTTTGATTTTCGCTATAGTGTTATCTGATGTTTTTTGTCTTCTAATTATAGGAGAACATGTATTTAATTATTAGAGGCCTTATAGTACTATTTGTTAATGGTCAATATTGGCATGTGAAGCCCTTGCATTCCACGCAGCAGCAAGTCACGCTTTGCATCCCTTTGTTTTTAGGTTTTTCGTTCTCTTATATATTTATGATCACGGCGAATTCATAATTTAAAGTTATAAAATACAAATAAATATTATCTTATTATATTACATACATAAATAATTACGTAATTATAGTCATAAACAACAAGTTAAGTTTTTTTTTCTTTTTTTGTTTTGTTGTAACAATGTGAATATTACCATTGACAACACCAAATGATTACATTTGTAGAGCATCTAAATTTGACCGCAAACTTTTAGGCCTCCAACAAACCAGAAAAACCAACTAACTACGGATAACTTGTCGAACTAAACATCCAGGGCCCCGGCGCCCAGCTCAGCTGAAGAGGCCTAGCATGATATGAGAAGTGCTAATTCTATTCGGGTAGACTTCATTCAAGAATGCCTCCTATATTTCTGTGCTTTCTTAGACTTCTGAAGTAACTCTACCATTTCTATAACTTCCCCCTCTTAATTTGTTTAACTACCTATGCTCTATTTATAGTTCTTCCTTGAAACTTTTTTGTATTCCTAGCTCTCTAGGTATGGTATATCACTGCTATATTAGCTGAAGTTACCACTTTCTTTTTGAATTGTTTCCAATGCTTTCTTTTGATCATTTCCAGCATTTGATTGATTCCTGCAACCGGCACTGCATGTCCTAGCCACAGGTTAATATCTTGTCTTACTGCATTGATCCAGCTGCATTCAACAAACAAGTGGTCTTTTGTTTCCAGTTTATCCTCATTACACAAATTACAGTTTATATTATCAACATGTAATTACATCTCAATCAGTCTGTCTTTAGTTAGCAGCCTCCCTATGTTGCAAGCCAATAAATAAACATGTGGTTAGGCTGTGCTACAACTGTCCAGATTAAGTCTACAATCTCTACTTTCTGTTGTCAACCAATTATAGCAAGATAGCTACTAGTGATTGAATATCTCCCTTCTGAAGTTAAAACATATCTGCCATGGGAGTACCATTCCTTCATCAGTTCTTTGATTGAGTTTAGCTTCCTCCAATACCAGCTACTATCTATATGAGGCTTATGTGCCCATATGTCATGATCTGCTTTCATGTATACTCCATGAACCCACCTTACCCATATAGATTTCTTATTCAATGCCAGTTGCAATAGTAATTTACTACTAAGACTATATTCCACTCTTTGCACCCTTTGATATTTAAATCCCCCAAGTTCTTTGGACAACACACCTTTTTCCATTCAACCAGAGCCACTTTCTTCTACCCCTCATTTTTACCCCACAAATATCCCTACATAGCACATCTACTCTTTTTACCACACTTTGTGGTAAAATGAAGACATTTCCCCAGAAGCTATGTATAGAGAGGACCACAACATCTATTATTTGAAGTCTTCCTGCATAAGATAATTGCTTAGAGTAGGTAACATTAATTCTGTGAGTGATCTTCCCAATCAATATTTGACAATCCATCTTATTCCATTTCCTTGGAGATAAAGGCAGTCCTGAGTATCTGATAGAAAAAGTTCCAAAAGTAAATCATGTTATTTCCAGCAATTGGTCCTTGATACCTTCTTCAACCCCAGCTACAAAGATGCTAGATTTCTCCATATTGGCAATCAAATCAGATACTTTACTGAAGTGATCTAGGGCTTCCATTACTCTATTAATTGAGCTAACATTACCTTTGCAGAATATAATCAAATCATCAACAAATGTGAGGTGTGTTAGCTTAATCTCTTTGCACATTGGATGGAACCTGAAGTTAGGAAACCTACTGATTATCTTTAATGTTCTAAAAAGGTACTCCATTACTAGAACAAATAGAGGTGGAAAAATGGGATCTCCCTGCTTCAATCCTTTGCTACAAATACACTTCAGCTAGGTAGGATGATTGCCCACACTTTTGATATGCCCTAAACTCAGTTTGTTGATATTCTAAGCTACTAGGACATCTCTGCAGTTGAACTTGAGCCTGTTTGAGTGTGTTCCTGTCCTCATTGGCTTCAGCCACTATGTTATGAAATGCCTGGTTGTTAAAGGCTTTCAATCTCTTCTTTAATATTTTTAATCTTCTGACTACTGTAAACATTTTGCACCCTTCAACAGTATAGTTCTAACCGTCATTGATTATGTTCATGAATTGTGGATGTTGAGTTCACACATTACAATATTGAAAAGTTCTCTTACTTCTTTGCCTCTCATTCACAAAAGTCACCTTTGCAAGAAAGTTATCACTTAACCCCTCTATTAAAAATCTTGCATTGCATTCTGGCATAGTTCAAACCAATGCTCATTAATAAAAATTCAATTAATTTTTGAAACAATTCGGTAATCTTCATGTTTATCACTCCAAGTGTATCTATTTCCTTGTGCATGTAGTTCCATCAAACCACACTCCACTACACAATTATAGAAATCCACCACTTCAGCCCATGTCACTTCATTGCCTCCTATTCTATCCTCTATATTCAGTACTGATTTAAAATCACCTAGTACCATCCATGGTTTACTGCATCCTCTACTATGAGTAATTAAATCTTCCCACAGTCCCTTCCTCTCCTCTTTTGTATTAAAAGCATACACATAGGTTACTTGAAGTGATATTTGAAGAGGAACATACAATACTTCACATGTGATTAGTTGAGCAGTCTTTTTCTTAGGTATAATATGGTAATAATCTGACCTTCAGGTGATCCAGATTTTATCATTGTAATGACAATCAAGGTTTGTTACAAACTTCCACCCAACAAACATCTTGTCTGCTAATTGGCCCATCTTTTCTTTCTTAACTTTTGTTTCCAGCCTGCCTATCAAGCCTACTCTTTCCTCATTGAAAAGGAGCTTTATCTCCTTTTACTTATTAGGAGCATTAAGCTCCCTAATATTCCAACTTAGTAGACTAACCATCCGCACTATGACGGATATTTAGACCACCCACACTGCTTCCTTCTCTCCCCCCCCCTCCCCCCCTCCTTGGACAGGTTGAGTGCTTCCTGCTTATTTAGAATCTGGAATGAGGTGGATTTCTCCATTTGTTCCTTTTTCCTTGTCACAATCTTTCCATACTTATTAGGTGTTTGCCAACCTGGTTCTGCATTTCTTTCCTTTGCTACCACCTGCTCCTTTGCTACATATTGTTGTGTCCTTTCTAGAGTTCCTTGTCCTGTAGTACTCCTTATGGCATTTGAATTTGTTTTCTGAGATTCATGGATCTTCTCACTTTGCATTTGACCTTACTTTTCCACCTGAGTGTCTGTTGTATGTTCTTTGTTCCTTTGTTCATTCGTAGGAGCTTTCTTCTTTAGTTTGTATACGCCTTCTTCATGTCCATACTTTAAGCAATGGGTACGAAGAGTTAGCTTCAAGTCTTAGCTAACCCTTTTATCTATTAGCTTTCCTTTCTCATTCTTAAACATCACCACATCAGGTAGTTTAGCATCCATTTCAACCTCCACTAATAGTCGAGCAAAGTTCAAACCAATCCTTTTTTCTGTGTTCTGGTCAACTATCAGTGGTTTACCAACCAGACTCCCTATCTTACTTAGCTTTTTTGGACTCCAATATTTGAAGTCCAATGCTGGCAATTTGATCCAAATTGGTACCGCAATGATCTCCTCACGAGTGAACTCCAAATCAGGTGTCCAAGCTTTGACAATGAATGGTTTGTTGTCAAAATAATAGATGTCACCCTCAATTACCTCCTATTTTCCCATTGCAGTATCAAATCGTACAACAATTACCCTATTTTTTTAGCATTACTATCCTATCTATACCATGTTTACACCCACAACCTCTGTATGTAGCCTTGTATTACATCAAACGGTGGATGGGCCGAAGCACATAGCAGAAGACAACATTTCCCCAGTAATCAATTTCTGTACTAATATCGTCCAGTTAAATTTCAACAAAAGTAGACTCACCTGTTGATTTAGGTTGAACATACTCTAATTTATACCCAGAATTTGATACTTTTGTGATATTGAAGTTGTCCCACACTGAGCTCTTCTTTCCCTGCACTTCAGTCTCCTCATCAACCTCATCTGCCCATGATTTCCTTCCATTACTCACATGCACTTTTGGATTGCTGCTAGTGGAGGCTTGTTGGACCTCATTCCATAATTGAATTGCTTCAATTTGCTTGAGTTTCTCATTTTCCAGTATTTTTGGTACTGTTTCATTGAAATTAGGGTTCGATTGATTACTTCCAGAATTTTCAGTGTTGCTACCTTTCCTTTGATTCCTCGTTGAGCATTACTCTATGAAGTAGCTGCCTCCTTCACTATTAATGCTTTCTGAGATGAAATACGAGCTCTCTTACCCATGGTAGGCGCAAGTTAAGCTAACATGCACCGAGAGAGAAGATAGGTCATTCCAGATTTTTCCTTTTTTTTCCCCTATCCCACCCCATTAGGAGAGTCAATAGTGTTCTCGCTTACGCTTAATCTACCAGTTGATGGTGGAAGTGCTCAACCGCTAGAGCAAGCTTCACTTGTCCAATGAATTCGGTTGAACTCACAAAATCATATACCCCACGATCTGCTTATCTCCGTATACCGATAAACTCTTCGTTTTTGTTTTTTTATTGCTGTTTTATTTTGTAGCCCAAGATCATAAACATGAACCCTAAACAGTGGTGCAACAACATGATGACGAATTAGCACATGGTATTAATAATTCTTAATTAGACAAAAATATATACAAAAGTGGTCCTTTTCAACAAACGATTCTGATTAAAAGTTGAATATAATTTGCACTAAGAAAAATCAAGGAAATAGTCGGTGGTACGGTCTTTTTATTTGCTATTATATAATTATAATAATTTTCCTATGTTTTAACTGATAGAAACAACATATACTTCAAACCCGCTCAGCTACTCAAAATAGCGTGAAACTTCTTCACATTATTCTTGTGGTCAAAGCCAGCTATAGATCTTCTTGGTCAATTTCACATTTCTATTTCCGCTCATGCTACTTTATTCTTCTATATAAGCAACCTTCCATTGGTAAAGTTTCCATAACAAAGCACAAGTTTAGCATCTATACTTTAATCTTCTATATAAGAAACCTTCTATTAGTTAAGTTTCCTTAATAAAACACAAGTTTTTCTATAGTTGGATCAAAATAATGGAAATGCTTACAAGAACCAACAAAATCTTGTTCCTTTCTTTTCTTTTCCTCACAAGTGCATTCCTTATTACAAGATCTCATGAAGTTGGTAGGTTTCAGTTTTTGTCTCTCAATTCTTTATAACGTGAATATGGCTTTTGGTTTTTGTGTTTCGACTTTTGAAACTTATGATCTGCTAATTCTTTTTTTCTTGGAAATTATATATTATAGATGATGAAAGTGAGTTTACTTACGATGAAGAAAGTGAGAAGGGGCCTGCTCATTGGGGTGAAATTCACACAGAATGGAGCATGTGTAAATCAGGAAAATTGCAATCTCCAATTGATCTTTTGAACGAGAGGGTTGAAGTTGTATCTCATTTGGGAAGACTTCGTAGAAGCTACAAACCATCCAATTCTACTCTTTTGAATAGAGGACATGATATGATGGTAAGAACAAAAAAAAAATATAGTTTTGTTTCAATCCATTTATTCTCATCACATTTAGAGGAGATCTCATTCTTTCATGGTTAGCTCACAAATGTTGGCGGAGTTGGTTGGATGAGTAGTTTCCTACATGGGGATACCTAGGATCGATTTCTCTCACCAACAGCCTTCTCGGTCAGAGCTTGTTGCACCGGGCTTGCCTAGTACGACTATTGCACAGTGAACATGTTAATCACTGCGCGGCTACGAGTTTCCCCGAAAATTTTCCAAAAAATAATTTTTTCATGGTTATATTTAAGTTTTCTCATGTTCATGTATTGTACTATTTGGGTATTACGTAAGTTAAAAAAAAAACATTGTTTCATATTATCAGGAAGTTATTTTTCGATGTTTGGTTAAGAAAGTATTTTTCTAATTAAACAAACGTGTATCATTGAAAGGGAGAAAATGACTATCTTCATTTATTTTCAAAAACTAAAATTTGAATTTCATATTACTTGCTCTAACCAACATAAAAGTACTATTATCAATCGTTAATATTCAACTATAATTCATTAAAATAGTATTCAATTTTGCAAAATCTCAAGTGTGAAGGGCTCAATGGTATTTGAAATTGGTGTAAGTTAACATAATTTTAATTTCCTGGTTAATGCTGAACTAGGTCCCTTTTATCAACTGCTTAACCTACTACACATGAAATTAATCAAATAGACAATCATTTTTGTCTGTGGTTATTCACTATTTTACCTACCATCTGGAAAGAAATCATCAATTTACTTTTTGAATTTGCGACCATAAAAACTTAATTAATTATGACCTATTTCGAGATGCATTATATTAATCATTCTTTTTTCCTCGCATCAGTTTTACGAGAGTTTGTCAACCGAAACGTTACTTCCATAAAAGTACTTAATTCCTTGAAATTAAAAGGGGCGTTATGGTTTATAAAAAAGGTGACGTTATGAAAGTATATAGTAACTTACGTATAATAATATAATTGATGAGTAATTTATTTTTCTTAATTTTCGCTCTGCTTTGTACTTTTGTTATTATATGATAGTTTGATGAATAATTGTTTATTAATGCAGTTAAGATGGGAAGGTGGTGCTGGACATATTAAGATAAATGGAACTCAATATCAACTCAATCAGGCTCATTGGCACTCACCTTCTGAACATACTATCAATGGAAGAAGGTTCTTATTATATAATATAAATTAATCACATATACTTTCGTTTTTATTTCCTTTGTCTATATTCTTGAATTTCCATATTAAGATAGTGACTAATATTGTGTATGAATAATTATAGGTTCGATTTGGAAGTTCATTTGGTTCATGAAAGCAATGATGGAAAGACTGCAGTGGTTGGAATTATGTACAAGATTGGAAGAGCTGATTCCTTCTTATCTATGGTATTAAATTAATTACATGCACTCACTAAACATAACTTAATTCCAAAAAAAAGTTTAACTTCTCTATTGCGTAAAATAATTTTTATATTATTAGGTCACAAAAAATATAATTATCAATAATGTTCATAAAAAATGGAAAGGGGAGCCTTGGCACAATTGGTAAAGTACGTTGCTATATGACCGGAGGGTAAGACTCCGTACAATAGATCATTGTGATCCAGCCCTTCCCCGTACCCCGCACATAGCGGGATGCCTCATACGTTCATAAAAAACGGTATTAGTAATTAAAAAATAAAACATATGCTACAAGAAATTAAAATATAGATCAGACAATGTAAGAAAAAATTATAATGGTCGATCTTTGATTACAGATCGAGGATGATTTAAAGGCTCTAGCACATACAAAAGGTGTGGAAAGAAATATTGGAATTATTGATCCAAAACAAGTGAAGTTAGGTAGCAGAAAATATTACAGATATATTGGCTCATTGACTGTTCCTCCTTGCACTCAAGATGTTGTCTGGACTATTGTAAGAAAGGTAATTAAAAATCTATATATGCTGTGATTATTCTTTTTGCCAATTGTATCAATTTGAAGTTTAATAGTATTGAATTTCGTTTGCTTTATATTTTCTCAGGTGAGGACTGTTACAAGAGAGCAGATGAAACTAATTCGCGAGGCTGTTCATGATGTAAGTTGCTACACTTCACCTCCAAAACTATGCTAATATTCTACTTTTTTGGTCCATATTATTTAGTACTATCATTTTAAGATTTATGATTATTCTTAATCATAAAAATATTCGATTAAATCACCATTTATTCTCTTTTAGACATCACACGTAATTAATAGTACTCCACTAGTAAGTGTAGATTTGAAAGAGAAAAAAAAACGATGAACACTCCTTATTTTTTGAATGTCAAATATTTCAATCTTGTCAAAACGACTAATATTTGATAATCTCTATATATATATATATTTTTTTTTGCAGGAATCTGAAACCAATTCAAGACCAGTCCAAGCAGTAAACAAACGACCGATCCGACTCTATCGACCAAATGATCCTAAAGAATAATGAAAATGATTCCACAATCTCAGAAGTAATTGATCATAGTTCTAGTTATTGTTATGATGATTTTGTTTTTGTAGTACAATAAAATTGAGTTCAGTATACGAGCTAGAAATGTCCTTAATCCGTAAACTACTATACTTATTATTTTCCGTGTATTTTCATAACATGATCGGTATTCTTTCCACAATAATATAGTGTATTTCTTTGTTGTATTTATTATTTATTGCATTGTAGTAAAATAAATTAATGGCACTTGTTCTTTGTGCCATTATGCCTCTCGTTTTCAAAGTGTTTGACATATATTTGTCTTTATTTCTTATTCTACTAACCCCACAAAAGCAACAAATGTAGGAAAGGTTCATTAATTAGAGTATGTCAGGCAACAAATAATTAACTATTGGACAAGATTATGTCAAACAATTCACAAAGCACAATAAAGATTCTACGAGTCATGCATATGTTCCACAGATAGTCCATTTGTTCCTTCCAAAACTGGATTAGAAAAAACTTATTGTCGTTGTTGAAAGCTTGCATAGAGAGCATAATTTGTACGACTAATTACAAAAATCAGGTGTCCCTATCACTAATAAAAATAAAAAAAACTAACGTTCTAATGATTTAACTTATATACACTAACAGTGTCAGGAATTTCTATAATATCTTATATTTTAACTGGTTATATGCATAACGGACTATTTACTTTATTTTCTTGGCTACGATATTAGAGTTATTTAATTTAGACATTTTGACCTTAACATGAAGGTGAAAAAGTTTTAAAAGAATAATTCAACAAATACTATAAAGATCGATCAACGAATATATAATCAGTAATAAGACCTATTATTCCTACATGTTCCATGAGTAACATTCCCTTGAGATGTCACTACAGATTTTGCGTGCTTTTAATTTATCTTGATTAGAAATCATATACGAGATGGAAGTCGCCCCGATGAACAATGGTCGTAACTATAACATTTCGAAGGTAGCGAAATTATTTGTCATATAAGTTCCGACCCGCACGAAAGACATAACGATCTGTGCACTGTCTCGGAGAGTGGCTCGATGAAGTAGACATGTCTGTGAAGATGCGGACTACCTTACTGTACCTTAGCGATGGAGATGAAGTAGGATTCATTAAAACGAATACAAATTGAAAGCAAGAATTCATAGATCTAGTGAAAAATGTAGCTACAAAGAGACATTAATAATTGACTGGGGCAAGTACAATTATTTGATGATAACTAACATTGCATATGGTAATGAATGGAATATGCTACTGAATTGATACCATTTTGTCTTACTCCTACCTTGTGGAGGTACAGAGGTTGTCGTCGACCCTCGGCTAAAGAAAAATCATACCATTCTAGCAAGAACTTTAATTATATCATCCATAGATGGCCTATGAAGAGGATCATCTTCAATACAAGCTTTAGCTAAAACAGCTAAACATAATGCTTCTGCTAAAGGGTAACCTTCCATAAGGCTTGAATCAATGAAAATTTTCAATTGTTCAAAGCATCCTCCTTCATTATCTCCCCCTCTCAAAAATGTAATTGAATCCCTCAAAAAATTTCCATCAACATCTTCTTTACCCGATATGAGCTCAAGTAATACTACCCCGAACGCAAAAATGTCCATTTTCTCAGACACTGAGCCATGTACTAGATGCTCGGGGGCAATCCAGCCCCCGAGACTTCCAATACTTCCAATTTCCTTCGTCGTTCCAATGACAGCTTTTGCTCCAAAAACAGCCATTTTTGCCCTCCAATTCGGTGTCAAGAAAATATTTTTGCTATTTATGTTCATGTGTGTATAATGTGGAATAGTGCAAAAGTGCAAGTAATGTAGCCCTGTGGCAATGTCAAAAGCAATTTGAGTTCTTTTATGCCAACTAAGAGAAGCTAAAGAGTTTGACAAACAATCCCTTAATGTTCCATTTGATGGATATTCAAACACAAGATAAGATCCTGAAATATCATCCTTACCATAACAAACACCTCGAAGCTTAACAATATTGACATGATTGATTCTTGAGTGTACATCAATTACTTGTTTTGTGTCCTCAAATCTTATTTTCTTGATCAGTACTTCAGCATTATCAACACAACCCTTGTATACATTGTCACTTATCTTAATTCCTTCACTAAAATTATCCGTCGCTCTTTTCAATTCATCTATGTTGTACTCTCCCAAAGAGTACTTAATTCCTGCAAGTAAATCAGGTGATAAGCACGAATTCGTGGAACTTCTAGTAGTCGTCGGAGGGGAATTTCTTGGTGTTGAACCTGAAGTAACAGAACTTTTATGTATCGAAGAACGATTTTTCTCTGCCTTGAATTTCCTTATGGCCCTTATATATAAACCACAAGCAACTAAAGTTGCAGCAAACAGAAAAAAACCAACAACAGACACTGCAATGTAAAGTTTCTTTAGTTTCAGGTTTTTGGATGGTTTTTCTATCATTTGTGTTGGTAGAAAACTAGGAGTAGGAGGATCTGAATCATGAATGCTGAAATTAATAGATGGTTCTCCTCTTAAGGGAACTAAAATTGTTGTGTTTGAAAAAACAGTGGGATTAAAACTTAAATGGTTAGCACCCCATATATCTTCAACAGAAATATTGAATTTTTCACTTACTTTTCCTGTATCATCTCCTGAAATAAAAGGATATGTGACAAGGTACTTTAATCCAACATCAAGAAAATTATCAGGACATGCACATTTCAAAGGCACAAGCAACTCTGTACCAGCTTTGATATCATAATTGACATCAGAAATATTTGTTTTCTTGGAAATATTTTCCTCCAAAAGTATAATGGATTTAACTAAACCTTCAAAAACTCCACAAGCAACATCGTCGAATTTCGTGTTTGTAGGTGCATGGTAGCTAATATTAGCTTGAAAGAATTTACCTAAACAAGAACATTGAATTGGAACAATTACCTCTCTACCAATTTCAAGTATCTGCGACGACGAAGTAACATTGTTTAAGGTGAGTAGTACATCAGGAGAAAAACCAAATAAGTAAGAAACATCAGAGATTGTTGTGAAATCTTGATTAGCTCTAAAAATCAAGAATGTTTGACAAGAATCCTTTGGAGAAGTACATGTATATCTTGTACCTGGAGAAGTGATATTAGAAAAACATGAGGTTGAATCATAGAACTGTTGGCCATAGCTTGAGCCAAAGCAAAACCAAATTACTAGAAGCCATTGAAAATTCATGACATGCAAATTTAAATTTGGATGGTAAGCATTCTGCTCAAGCATTGAAAATATATCCAATGAGATTTAATGGCAGGCCAAGCAATGAAGTATATGAAAGGAATAACCACTAAATTTTTTATTCTTTTCGTTTGCTTTTTCTATATTGTAATTAACATATTGTGACTGAGTTGGAAGTGGAAAATTTTATATGAAAGGCAACATCAGCAGCCGGCCATTTTGTATCCAACTGTTATCTACTAGTAATTGGTATAATTAGACAAAAAAAAGTTTGGAATATTTTCTGACGTTTGTGATGGAACCTGGATATGTTTCTAGCTGATAAGAGTGACATCGCTCTTTCCTTATACAATAATCCCGGTCAATAATTCGGTATTATACAATATTCAGTTTTAAGTGTCAAACTTTGCATTATGAAGATAATTTATGCTAATACATTATTTAGAGGCGGAGTTAGAATTTAAACCTTATGGATTCGGGATTATAATCATTTGTAACAGCCAAGTCCACTAGTAATTAATATTGTCCGCTTTGAACTTAGCCTTGCGCGGTTTTAAAACGTATCACTAGAGTTTTCTAAGACGAGTCTACTTACATACCCAGCATCTCTCCCGTGTTTTATCGATGTGGAATTCGCCTAGGGTGTCACATACACCCTCCTCAAGGACTTAGCATCCTCGTTGAGATTTGCCCCATCATCGTTCAAGGTTGCACGCGGAATGGCTCAGATATCATATGAAACAGCCCAACTCACTAGTGTTATTGTCCGCTTCGGGCCTAGGCCCGCACGACTTTAAAATGCGGCACTAGAGTCTAAGGCATGTCTGCTTATATAGCCAACATTTCTCTCGTGTTTTGTCGATGTGGGATTCGCCTAGCGTGTCACATCCTTTCAAGTTATTGTGCTCTAAATTAATAATTTGTATATATTTATTAGATTTCTTAATACAAATGCAAGGTTTGAACAAAAGTTATTGAGTTCAATCGAGTTCGCAACCAACACTATGGCTCCACCCTTGACCAGAAGCCACATGTTGTAACTTTAGTACTGATATAATTATTATAAGGACATTATCTTATATGAAATAAAATGTTAAATAAGTATACATGTATTCAGGGGCGGATCTACTAAGGCCTGTGAGGTGGTATGTCACCCGCAAGCTTTTATCGAAACCTTAATAATATATAATGTATTAGTAATACGTGAATAAAATTATCTAAAGACAAAATGTCATTAAAGTAGACAATAAGGTAATTCTTACAAAAATCCTTGTAGTTTTATCGATCACATAACAATGCCTACGTTATTATTTATCACTGCGTAGCAATCCATTCACTATATTCATAAGTAACAAAATTCTAAACCAAGCGACTCTTTAAAAGGTATATATTGAGTCTCACCTCAGTTGAATAATTGATTTTTTTGCTTTTTACAAATTTATTTTTGTTTTATGATCTTACCTCTTTTTTACACATGAGAGGTTTATTTTTACAAGTAAGAGATCTGTTTTTTATACATAAGAGATCTAAAAAGATTATTTTTTTAAATTCAAAATTGTAAAGGGGCATGAAGTACAAATAACACCATTTTTATGGCCCATCTAAAATTGTAAAAATAGCACGGGCTAGCCAGTTTTCAGACTGGCCATTCAAAAATAGCTAGCGTTTGCAAAGTCATTGAAAAATAGCCACTATTTTGCTGCAACACGAAAATTTTCAGCATAATATATTGAATATCGGTGCACCTGTATATGAACTTCCAGCATATTATGCTGGAAATCCACCACGCGAAATGTTCCAGCATAATATACTGGAGATTGGAGCACCTGTGTATGAATTTCCAACATATTATGTTGGACCAATAATGGAACTCCAGTATATTATACTGGAGTTCCAGTATATTATGCTGGAGTATTTTCCGGATCCTAAAGCTTGCTCATATTAGACACTCTAACATGATATAGGGTGTGTTTGGTATAACGGAAAATATTTTCTTGGGAAAACAAGTAGTAATCTTATTCATTTTCCGGTGTTTGGTACGCAAATTAAGAAAAATAATTTCTCAAAAGTATTCATAAATAATTTAGATACAATAAACATGAAGCCGTGAACTTTCGAACCGACAACCTTCCGAACCCACAAATTTCATAAACTTTCGATCCGCTAAACTTTCGAAACCGCGAACTTTGGAACCCGTATTATAATTTCTAAACCCGTAAACTTCCAAACACATAAACCTCGGAACTCATAACTTTGGAACTTATAAAATTTTGAACCTATAAAACAAAAGATAAAAAAACTAAAATTAAAAATATATTAAAAAATTTTTTTTTTTGGGG
>ML436237.1:2577-25178 GCA_005239525.1 Nicotiana knightiana
GGAACATTCATCCTCGAATATGTTGAATGATGCACTTATCATTCTCATAACCCATAGCTCTTGCGAATACTTTAATATTCTCCTTTCCATTTAGACAACTACTCTTTGAATAAATCCAAAGGCCAGGGCATTCCCCCCTTTAAGCTTCTTTCTCACACCACAACTTTTAGTCGGAATTCTACTAATCTCGTAACCGTTGCTACCTTCTATCATGCAGCCTGTACGACTCTAACTTTGTATGTGCGCCTATGTGACGCTTCTCTCCCCTTTCCCCCCAGCTCTTAGCCAATCTCTAGGCCTCACTTTGTGAACATATACAAAATTATGCCAAGTTGTCCCTCTGGGCATCATTAGCTTTACTATATCTAAGTAAACCATACTATACCATAACTCTTACTTCGATTTATTGTTACTGAGGTCTGCAACTATACTCCAGGTTACTCTTGTTGCTTATCCTATATGCATAAAGCTAAGTCTTTTAACGTTCTTCATTATTGTTAATTTTGAAAATGCTGGTCTAATCTCATCTCGTACTTTGTATCTTTTATCCATCCATTGTCGATTCACCTCAATGTTGATCTAAAATCTTCCATTGATAACTTGAACTTCTTACATAATACATTGACACTAGGGCTTATGCTGTATTGATGAATATTTGAAGTGATTTTCCTGATCCACTTAGGGGCGATACTGTACTTCAATAATCATATTTTATAGCATCCCAATGTGATTCACCCTACGTTTTTATTCTGTACAATCCATGAAATCTTATTCAAATCATTACTCAGTCGAAGGCCAAAACATCATCCTTTATCTATCACAATCACACCCTCATTCCACTACCAGGGTAGCATCCCATTTTTTTTTCTAGATATTATTAGTCGTAGACTCCTTTGAGTTCATTCAGGCTATACTGAACTTTCTATAACTTAGAGAAACCTTTAGCTCTCTTGTTTTCATGGACTTAATCGTGAGGAGTTATCCATTATCTTCACCTTCTCACTCACCCTTCCTCGTTCTTACTCCTGTCATAAAACTTTTTCACTTTACTATATTTTAGCTTGCGACCTATACATATCTACCTATACTATTCGCAGCCTTTCTTCAACTTACTTGCACCATAGATTTCCTTGTGTTAATCTGGAACATCAAGCGAGACATCACATCGTCTCTAACTCTTCTTTACTCTATTGACTAGATCTCTCGATACTTAAAACCCATAGGCTGGAAGGTACACCACTAACGAGGCTGCTATCATTCCTGGATATTGAATCACAGTGCTTCTATCCATCTATTAGAAGCATGGACTATTTACGATCTGCTGCCTTTGAGTATCTTGTACGTTGTTCACCTTTACCTTACTTACCTTAAAATCCCGCATTGTATCTTCTATCTCTTTCATGACCTCCCTTCCACATAGGTGTAATTCATGTCCATAACTTGAAGCTTTATTATAATACTTGCACCACTGGTGCATACACAATCCGGTGGGAGCTTCGTACTAACTTATTATGAGGCTTGTACTAGTGGATTTATCTTAGGGGTCGTCATAGAGTATGATTGTTGTATTATCCCTTTGGTACCTCTGATATTTAGAGTGATCCTATAATGTTCTCAATCACGATTTCTATAATTTTCTGGGTCCAATAATCAGATTCCTGATTTACTTTGTTGATGTAATTCTTTAGTTTCCTCCTTCTTCTGATCAGCCTTTATGTAGTCTTAAGCTACCTCCCGATCAGCTGTTCATGGTATTAGTTATTACGTTTAGCCTTTCATGGGCGCTGAGGAATATCTATGATGCAGTCCTTTAATAATTCAATCCTTCGTCTATGACCTGAACTCAATTCTTTCATTTAACTTATACCGGAATCTTCTACAGCTGTATATGCTGTATGTATAAAACTCCAAACTCTTAAATGCGTTCATAACGTAACTAACTCTGGATCATGAATCAAATAATTCTTTTTGTTCCATATCAGCTTTCTTCAAACATAAGCAATTACTTTTCCTGATCTTTCTTCCCGTTTTTTGCATGCATACTTAGCTTATCTTGGTTCCCATGCATATTGGAGTTCCATAAAACTCATATGATCTTGAATATCACTTTTGATTTTACTTTCCCGTTCATTAGCCACAGTAGGTGCCATTTTCTAATAGAGCGCGTAAAATGTTGTTGTTAGACTGTTTTTATATGACCATTTCCTCCTTCGGTCACCCAGCTTAGGTTAAAGCTTCCTTCCTTACTTTCTCAGCTAGTCTTTCATTGTAGTATTTAGGGAGGATTCTCTGACTCTTGTAAAGCTGCGAGCTAATTACACCGAATACTTGACAAAAATAAATTTTGATGTCCTTTCTCGCCTATCATTATCCGTAGTTTACGCTCGTGTGCTTGTAGGGTTGCTTCTGAACTTGATATTTTCACTATCTTCCCAGTGGATTTCTCTTTTATTTCATAACACTCATATGGTACCTTTAACTACCCAACTCCCATCTGAATATTTCTCAAGGATCACGATGTCATATCTGCGAGACTAAATTCACCATATTGGGTTTTACTATGTTTATCTTGCACGATCTGCTAACTCGTCTGTAACCTCTTGTTTAGCCATAACTAGGCTCTTCCTGAATCAATTACTGACTACTCGTTGGCCAATTCTCATATCAATATTCCGCGTAATTTTTCTTGGGTTATTTCCTTTGACTTAACTTACGTCTCGCACTGACTCCTTATCTACCAATAATCTTAGGCAGGGACCTTTACTTCCTTTCCTTGACGTCGTGTTTGTATAATGTTCTGAAATCGTAGCATATCTGTAGGCTTTGAATAGTGCAATCTCGTCCCTTTTTAATTTTTTATCGCATTCTTCCTTTACCATTCCATAATTACTAGAACCCCTTAGTTCTGACTTAATGCCATATCAATTCATATTCCCCCCCTTTAGGCGAGTACCAACATTTAGTGCTACGATGATCTACGCATAAATGTTTCACCTCTTCACCAGCCCATACTGATTTCTATTACTCTGGGATTAACTCTCCCTTCTGGTAGTCGCGTTGGAGTCACAAACTTATTTCTCGAAATGAGGATATGACTTTATGGCCTATAATCTCTTGTTGTCTCAAGGCCTGGCTCCTCTCGTCTTTTCCTTAACTTGATTATATATCTTATAATACCGTCATTTTTTTCTACCATCGTCATCCATGCATCACATCTTACTCATAACGCTTCATTAACTCTCTTCTCATTTCTTATTAATTGTAACGACCCGGCCGGTTTTTTCGTGAGATTAGCCCTGTTTCCTCCCTTTCTGCTTTATCATATGTTGCTTAGCCTATTTATGTTGTGTTGGGTCGGTTGTTTCGGGTTCGGAGTGGTCGTGGTGAGAATTGAGACAATTAGTCTCTTAAATTAGCTTAATAGTTGAAAAAAAGTCAATTGAGAGTTGATTTATTGGTAAAAGACCTCAGAATGCGGATTTTATGTCTTGGATAGCTCCGCTAGGTGATTTGGGACTTAGGAGTGTGTTCAGAATGAAGTTTTGATGTCTGGTGTAGAATTAGGCTTGAATTGGCGAAAGTTAGTTTTTGGCGATTTCCGATCGGTAGTGGAAAATAGGCTATAGGGTCGGAATGGAATTCCGACAGTTGGAGAAGGTTTGTAATGTCATTTTAGATACGTGTGCAAATTTTCAGGTCAATCGAGTGTGTTTTGGTTTGTTTCGGCATCACTGGTGAAACTTAGAAGTTTCAAAGTTCATAGGCTTGAATTTGATGTAATTTTGGTGTTTCGAAGGCTCGACTAAGTTTTAATGATGCTATGTAGTGTGTTGGTATGTTTGGTTGGGGCCCCGAGGGGCTCGGGATAGATTTTGGATGGTTAACTGAGGGTTGGACTTAGGAAATTGCAGCAAAATAGCTGCTGGTGTTGATTTACTTGTGTGGCCGCACCTGCGGATGAGGAGCCGCAGGTCCGAAGATATTTGTGTAGGTGCGAAGAATGGGCCGCACCTGCGAAGCCGCAAGTGCGGGTAAGGCATCGCAGGTGCGAAGTTTGGACTGTTAGTGGGATTTTGCAGGTGCGCACCTGGGACCGTAGGTGCGGATTAACTGGGCAGACAATATAAATAGGTGCCTCCGCAAAATTTCAGTCATTTCTTCCATTGTTGCATGCGGGTTGAGCTTGTTTGAGAGAAAATTGAAGGAGTAATTCAAGGGTCTTCAGTGGAGGTAAGTTTCCCAGATTAAAAACTCATTTCTATGCTATATTGTGTCGGATTAGGCTTGAAATTTGAGGAATTTAAAGTAGAAAAGTTGGGAAAACTGGGAGGAAGTTTGGAAAATTCTTTTGGTAAATTTAGTGGCCAATTATGGTCCGATTGTTGTATTCTTGGTATGTGTAGACTCGTGCGAGGATGAGGATTCTAGTGATGTAAATTTTATAGAATTTCGAGACGTGGGCCCGGGGCTCATATTTGGCCGAATTTCGAGAATTTTGTTAAAATTTATATCTTTCGATTGGGTTTTGTTCTCTTAGCGCATATTGATGATGTTAATCTAATTTTAGTTAGATTCGGAGCAGTTGGGAGCCAATTCGAGGGGCAAGCGTATCGCGGAGTAGGTTTTGGGATATTTTGAGGTAAGTAACGAATGTAACTCTAAACATGAGGGTATGACACCCCGTGATTTGGTATTGTTTTGGTAAATGAGGTGACGCACATGCTAGGTGAGGAGCGTGGGGGCGTTCACCGATAGGGATTGTGACTTGGTCCGTCCCGTAGTGACTATTAAGCCGCGTATTCGATTTGAAACCTTATGATATCCTGCATTTTAGAAATTTATACTTGTTTATGTGCTGTGAGCCATGATTGGGGCCTTGTGCTGACCTGTTTAGACCCTCAAGAGTATTTTCCATGATTGGGGCCTTGTGCTGACCTGTTTATACCCTCAGAGGTACTTTTACACTATTCCACCACTATCCTGATAGAACAATTGTGAACTCAGTCATGTTTCCTACTTGTTGTTATTTTCACCATTATCACACTGCTTTGAAAACTCTGAAAAGTATTTTGGGCTGAGTCCTGTGAGTAGAGATGAATCGCCCAAGTGGCTTGTGAGGATGACTGAGTCAGTCCGAGAGCCGAGCATGTGAGGATAGTTATGGATCGGGCTGCACGCCGCATCAATATATATGTTATATATTACATATAGGTCGAGCTGCATGCCTCAGCAATATAGATTATATATATATATATATATGGATCGGGCTGCACGCCGCAACAATATATGTTATATATGGATCGGGCTGCATGTCGCAGCAATATACATATTGGATCGGGCTGCACGCTGCAGCAGATATAGCGCTTAGGCTGAAGGAGCCCCTCTAGGAGTCTGTACACCCCCAGTGAGCGCAATCGACTTTTATATGGATGGGGCTGCACGACGCAGTGTATGTTATAAGGATCGGGCTGCACGCTGCAGCAGTATATATATATATATATATATATATATATATATATATATATATATATATATGTGTGTGTGTGTGTGTGTGCGTGTGTGTGTGTGTGTGTGTGTGTAGTGGAGCGGGTTGCCCGCCGCAGCAGTTGTGTGTATTCATGGTACTTTCTGAGTACGAGTGTTTAATGTGAGCATGAGATACTGATAGTGAGTCACAAGTAACTGAGAGGCTTGCCCGAAAGGCTTTATTGTGAGTGATACTGTGCCCGAGAGGCTTATATGTTATGAAAAGGTTGTTTTCACTCCTCTTTACACTAAGCCTCTTTTTATAAATGTTGGATAAATATTTTTATACGAGATTTTTAAATGGAAACCAGAGTTTTATGAAATATTCGGAATTGTAGATTCCTGACTTTATTTATTCATTTCCATTGTTATTCATTATTTGGATTTACATGATATATAAATGCTCGTCACTACACTCAAGTTTTAGTTACTTTGATTACTTATTGAGTTGGCGTACTCACGTTACTCCCTGCACCTCTGTGTGCAGATCCAGGTACCGGACCATCTCACTAGTTGGTTTTCGGACAAGCTTAGATTTGTTCGAGGATTGAGGTAGCTGCTCAGCGTCCCCAACTCACCTCCTTTCCTTCCCTCAGATCATAGTTATTTTGGCGCCATCACGGCCGGCTTAGTAATTGGGGTCGTGACACTAACATCTCTGTCTAACACTTTATTTTGAAAATTTCAACAGGACATTCTTTTGCTTTTAGCTCCCCTTGCTCCATCTACTGGCTTTTCGGGTTTCCTAACATTCTTTCTTTACTAGGGACGGGAGCCATACTAAGGTAACATTTATCCTTTCAAGGCTTCTAGTGCCTATCTTTATAGTACTCATATCCAGATGTACGATTTTAGAGTGCACCGTCTGGGTGTCTCATAAGGAGAATTATCACCACGTTTGTAATATCCTTCGAAATTGTCCGCTAATGCTAACATTCCATTCAACATTTTGGGTTATTATAACCCCAGCAGGATCCTGATATCCATCATTTTCTTATACTACTTCTGTTAGCTCCCATAGAGCATAACTGAGATGGGTGTGACTAATTGTACATACCTCTGTTACAATTGAAGGTATCTCAAAATGCTTATATTTCTCTGCTTGAATTGTAAATACTGTTAATCTTCATTAACTGGGTACCTCGTACCCTTCTTCACCTTGCTTCTTTTACTTTCTAAAACTTGTGTCTACTTTCCGATTCTCTTATTCCTTTTTTACAGCAAGAGTGGATAGACATTCTTGCCTCAGGGATCCTTATAAAGAAACTTACATGTCTTAGTACACACATGATCTGGGGAATATCTCATATTTATCCATCATAAGCATGATGCAAAAATTGAGTTCCTCCGACTCAACTCTTCCACAGCTATATCTCTTACCAACCGTCTTTCTGGATGTAGGCATCATCGTAGTATCAATAAGATAGGGTTGGGAAATTGTGTTCTTACAATTGATCTCCATCATACGATCTAGAGTAAGAAGAAGGAGTGCATAACCAAGACTCTACTAGACACAGCTTGTAGACTCCCTATAACAGAACTGCTCTGATACCATTTTTGTCACGACCCAAACCGATGGGCCGCGACAGGCACCCGATACCTTACTCAACCAAGTACCAACATAACATATTTTTCCGTATCATACTATCATAGATAACTGATCCGGAGAGGTTTCCATGAGATAAGTAGAATACAACATGAAATACCAACTAATACATAAGACATACGAGCCTATAAGACCAAAATAACCACTCGTACACTAAACATAGGCCGACAAGGCCATACAATTTTTTACGTACATGACATCTGTCTACAAGCCTCTAGAAATACATATTTTCATAAAGGTCGGGACATAGCCCCGACATATAAAACAATATACGTCTAAATCATACTGACCAAGCAAGCAACTCCGGAGCAAATGGAGCGCACCAACACTGTTCGCTAAGATGATAGCTTACTTGGCGGGCTCATAACCTGTCTATTGGGACCTGCGGGCATGAAAACCAGCGTCCCTAGGCAAAAGGGATGTCAGTACAAATAATGTACCGAGTATGTAAGGAATGAAAATCAGTAAATAATAGACATCATAGAGACATGGAGTAAAAGACTCGACATGTACGTCTACATAGCTCTGTGAATCATTTCATTTTTATAATGTCATGCATATGTGTATAAATTCCAGACCATGCATAGGTATATGTGTTCATAACATCATCAAGCCTCTGAGAGCATCCCGTCATATCATTTCGGCAACTGTGGGCTAATTATCAACGTATACCAGCTGATCAGGTGGTGGTACGTATATAACGCTGTAACATTTTCCCATATACGTGTATATAACGCCATCTGGTCATGGGTCAATGTAAATGTATAAATACATGAAATGCATATGAAATACTTTGCAAGATTTTTCAGAATATCATAAAATCAATATTTCTTTCGGATAAACTTTATCATATACGTATTTTTCTGAGACCCATGAACAGAAGATATCATAATAATTCACATGGGGAATCAAGAACATAAGCATCTCTAGTATTTATATGAATAGAGTCATTTATGGAAATTCTGCATTTGCTCGTTTCATTTGTGTTGTATAGATCATGCCAAAAGAAAGAAGGGATAGTCTTAACATAATTGAGTCGATTCTCTTGAAAATCCTTTCAACACACATCTTTTGAGACAACTCATGTATAGGCAGATCGAAATAGGGGAAAATTCATATGATATTCTTGAGAAAGGTTGCACCGTACTCCCTTAGAATCGCAAAATCCCGTTGCTATAACATTACGTAGTCTCGTATGATTTTTTTAGCAAAATCACGTTGCCAATATTTGGAATAGGTTGCTGAAAATTTCCTTTGAATTTGATCATATATTGTGAAATTGGAATGGAACATTTGCTTACTTCAAGCAACGAATGATTAGGCCGTAACATTTCTTGGCATTTCTTGATAACTTTCTTTAACCAAGTGAGGTGAAGTGCCTAACTCTTTAAATTTTTCCATCTTGCACATTTAATTAAATTCACCTAGTGGCCCTTATATGGTTGCCACATAAGTGGTTATAATACTTATCCAAAAGTTATCCACTTAATTCTTAATAAATTTATTAATCCCCACTAGTCCAATAATTAACCAATTATTCACATAATTAAGAATTATCATAAAATGCTACTCACTTTTAATACACTTTATACATTTTACTATCTTGGCCATGTGGTACCTTGTATGGCTCTAGTCCATAAATATAGGGTATTATAGCTCAGACTGTACTTTACCCAAAGTGTCAAATTTCGACGAAATTCATTTTCTTCAATTTTCTTACCCTCTCACCTTCACGAATTTACTTATCACTTGTTTGAAATAGCATAATACTTATAATCTTACAATAATCTCATTCCTGAACTTACGTCGATTAACTTACGACGAAACTTTATCGTATGAAAAAATGGGATGTAACATCTCATTTGCGAGCTTCCATTAATTTTGTTTTGCGTACTTTCACGTAGGAATACATGGGGTGTGACACAGAGGCCGAGGAGGAGCACGTGCCACAGCTAGAGCACCTACCATAGCAGCAGTTGAGGAGCTGCCAGCAGTTCCAGTAGGGGGCGGGTACCGGAGGTTCCTATTATTACCATCGGTCTTCAGGAGACCTTAGCATAGCTCCTAAGTATGTTTGGTACACTGACTCGGGGAAGATTGATTCCGGGTTCACTAGCTACTCCATAGACCGGGGGAGGTTCTCAAACTCCCTCTGCCCACACTCTAGAGTAGCGAGTTCATGATAGTCAGATTACAGGTGTCATGGCGACTAAGCCTGTGATCCCAATTCAGCCTGTGGTTAGGGCAGCATCATTTGAGGAAGAACAGGCTAGACTTGAGAGGTACAAGAAGTACCACCTTCCTACCTTCAGTGGATTGGCGACAGGTGATGCCCAGGGTTTCCTGGTGGAGTGTCACCGCATTCTTCACACTATGGGTATTGTGGAGATGACCGAGGTTGCTTTTGTTACATTCCATCTGAGAGGAGCGCCTTATCAGTGGTGGCGGGCATATGAGTTAGGTATCCTGGCTGAGGAAGCTTCACTTTCACGAGTTCAGTTTTCAGAGATGCTCCTGAGAGATTTTGTATCTCAGTCCCTTTGAGATGCATGGTGCTTGGTGTTTGAGCAGCTGCGTCTATAGATTTAGTATCAGAGTATGCTGTTAGATTATTGATTTTTCCAGACATGCTGGTTTGGTCGCTACAGTTAGAGAGCGTGTCCATAGATTCATTGAGGGGCTCAGTCATGATATTCGGTTCAACATGGCTCAGGAGTTAGAGTTGGATGTTTCATTTCAGCAGGTGGTACGGATCGTTCGCCGAGAAGAGGGCATGTGGGATTAGGAGAGAGCTAACAGACGGGGCCATAAGATAAAGGACAGGCGAGGTCAGGAGAGAGAGGAAAGGGAGGCGAGAAGGCCTCGTAGGCCGGAGAGATCTATTGGTCCTTGTTTTGGAGGCAGGGTACGACATGGAAGAGGTTTTGTGAGTCAGTCAGTTCAGTTTGCACTTCAGGCTTTGCATGGTGTTTCAGGTGCTCATGGGTCTAAGGGTACTCGTACTGCACAGTTTCCACAACCACGTTAGTATAGAGGTTACTTAAAGTGTGGAGATACCAGCCACATGGTGAGAGATTGTCCTAGACTCCGGAAAAGTGTGTCATAGTGGAGTATTCAGGCGAGTAGGGGGTGCCCAAGAGGGGGAGGCCCATCCCATTGATGTGTTTTATACAGTAGGCTGGAGGCCGTTGCGCCAGATGATGTCATACAGGTATGCTTTTGATTTTTACAGAGGGGCATTATTCGTATTTCGTTTCATTTTTGCTTATTGGGACGAGTTACCTTAATTTTTGTTTCACTTATGGGTGAGTTTCATGATTTGCACTTTGTTTATGTGCTTACCCCTGTTGGGAGATTCTATGAGTGGTAGCCCGTGTCTATCGTTGTTTTATTCATCATTGAGAGTTGTGAGACTAGGAGTGAGTCCATGTTGTTCATTATGGTAGGTTTTGATGTGATTCCTGAGTATCCTTGGTTACGATTTCTGAATTGGTAATCTACCGGGGTGAGAGTTCAGTAAGTGTTATGATTTTATTGTCAGAACTAAGTTAGTGGAAGATTTCAATTGATATGATGTATATTCGACCTGTGATTTAGAGTTGAGGGTGAAACCCTCGCGATTTCATGTAATTTGATATGTTTGAGCTGGACTGCATGCCGCTGTGGAGAGTTATACCAGGATGAGATCCATATGATTGTTCATGTACTTTGGTTTTCCTATTTAAATTGATTCGTAATATGGTACTGATAGAGAGTTGTACATGTCGGGATTGTTTGATATTTCTCATTTCTCTTTACATATTCAGTTATTTTCATTGTGTGTTTCTTGAGTTTTAGCTTGCGGGATGTGTGCCTGGGGGTGTTATTTGTGACTTGTTGGTTCGGGTGTATAGTTATGAGGTCTTCGTGGTTCTGACATCATCGTCAGTGTTTTGGAGGTTTGACGGGTTCCTATCGGACATGAGGCTAATTATCGGTGCTGGTTTTTGCTTACGGGTAGATATTATGATCAAAAATGTTCTTTTTGATCGTACCTTGTTGGTGTAGGCATGAGTTGTTGTAGCTGGTTAAGGCTGATACCGGGTACGGATTTAGAATCAAGTCTTTTAGAAATGAATGGAAGGTGAGAAGTTTTACTCTAAGGCTTGTTGGTGTTGGTAGAAAGGCTAAATTACAGTTGAGATGGTGTCGTAAGGCTTATGTAGATTGGGGTGATGTAGGATCACCCGCGGGTGTATGTTTGAGGTGTGCATTCAATGATTTGAAGACTTCGAGGCGATTATTCGCACGTTCGAGGATGAACATTTTTTTAAGAGGGGGAGAATGTAACGACCCGACCGGTCGTTTGGAGAATTTAATTCTTGTTCGGCGGCATAAGGTCTTGAACAGCTTCGTGTGGTGATTTGGGACTTAGGCATGCGTCCGAATTTGGATTTGGAGTTCTGTAGGGTGATTGAAGCATTTCACCGAAAGTTGAAGTTTATAAAGTTGAGAGATTTGACCAATAGTTGACTTTGGTGATATCCAGATCGGAACGCGATTCCGAGAGTTCTAACGGATCTGTTATGTCATTTGGGACTTGTCTGCAAAATTTGACGTCATTCCTGGATGATTTGATAAGATTCGGCGCGGGTTTTTGAAGTTGGAAGATTGAAAGTTCATAAGTTCAATTCATCGCGCGATTTGCATTTTCGGCGTTGTTTGATGTGATTTTTGAGACCCCGAGCGAGTCTGTGTTAGGTTATAGAACTTTTTTGTGTGTTTAGACGGGGTCCCCGGGCCTCGAGTGTGTTCCGGGTGGGCTACGGGTCCTTTTCCTCCTATTTTGAACTGTTGTTCTTGTTTCTCTAGTGTTCTTCTTCGTGATCGCAAAGCGTCTTTCGCCTTTGCGAAGTATTAGTGCTGACCACCTCGCAATTCTTCTTCGCGTTTGTGTTCAACCCCTCACGTTCGCGAAGGTCTGCCATTCCCTTCACCACAATCGCGTTTCGTCTCCCGCGTTTGCGAAGCACTCCCTGGCAGCCTCATATTTCTTCTTCACAGTCGTGTTTTCCATCTCGCGTTCGCGTAGGTCTCGTCCCTTGCTCTTCGCATTCGCGTCCCTTCTCTCGCGTTCGCAAAGGTTTTTCAGGACAGACTTATTTTCCTTCTTCGTGAACACGAGCCTTTCTCCGCGTTCGCTATGCTTTCAGACCTGGGCAGAATATAAGATTTCCAAATTGAGGTTTAGGCCATTTTATCATATTTTGACTTGTAGAGCTCGGTTTTGAGGGATTCTTTGTGGGTTTTTCAAGCAAATCGACTAGTTAAGTGTTCTTCATCTAGAATTTAATATAGTCCATGATTTTATCTTCATTTTTATCATATAATTTGTGTTTTTAGTTGAGGAAAATGGTGGTTTTTGAAGAATGTTTTCAAAATGAAGAATCATTATTAGAGGGACAAAATGGTATCGGAATTTGATAATATTAGTATGGTTGAACTCGTATTGGAATGGGTGTTCGGGTTTTATGAAATTTGTCGGGTTCTGAGGTCCGGGTCCGGGGTTCGATTTTTAAATTTTGATAAAGATTGAGACTTTATGATCCGGAATAGTTTCTGATGAGTTTTATTTCTGCCTTGAAGTTATTTTGGTTAGATTTGAGATGTCCGAAGGTCATTTCACCCGAGAAGTTCATTTTAGAGTATCGGTTTGTCTTCTTTGAGGTAAATATCTTGCCTAACCTTGTGGGGAGAACTACCCCTTAGGATTTGAGTCTTCTATGTTGATTTTAGTCCGTGTATGCGAGGTAACAAGTACGTGCTCGGACTTATTTGTGGAAATTGGCCTCTTAGGGTTCCTAGGTCCTTGTATTCATTGAATAAGCAGTTGTACTTGTTATGATTACGTTCCTTAATTACTAGTTTCACCTTTACCTACTTAATTAGAATCATTTGCTTCATGATCCACTCTTATTGTTTACTTGATTCATATATGCCTTAATTGAAACTTTTATCTCTTCCATTGTCATGTTATCTTTTCCCTAACTACTTATCCTTAATCGAAGTTGTAGTTATCCCTTTTGTAAATGTTCACTCTTAATTGAGGTTATGGTGATTTTCTTGCTGCCTACTTTCATTGTAATTCAGTTTATCTCTTCCGCAATTGTCCAAACTTAAAAGAATCTTAGATATCCTATGCCTTAGTGTACTTGCCCTTATTTGGATTTATTTGACTCGTTTTAGCTTTTTGTTTTTGACATTGTGGGACCATTGTTATATAATATTTCCTTCCATGTTGAACTGTTTTTACTACATTTAGTACTCTTTATTATGCTTATTCCTTGTGAACTAATTCTACCATTTTCTTGTTATCAAAGGTTCTTGAGTTGATTTACTTGTCGTACTTTGTATTATTGTCATTGTTTCTATTTTACTTATTGTGGTGGTGCACGAGGTTTCTTCCTTGTAGTTGTTGTTATTGCGATGCACGAGGTTTCTGCCGCGCAGTTGTTGTTATGGGGTTGCACGAGGTTTCAGTCGTGCTGTTGATACTATTGAGATTTGCACATGCGGCGTGACAAGGCGAGATATATATATATATGGGGGGGTGGGTTGCACATGTGGCGAGACAAGGTGGGAACATTTTTATGCACGTGTGGCGAAACAAGGCGGGCATTTACTTTACTATTGCACACGTGGCGAGACAAGTTGGGCTATGTCAGGGATTGATTGTGATGATTTGTGATAGCCTGTGGGAATTCTTGTTATTGATATTTATGTACTGGTACACTTACCTGTGTGAGGTTTGTCTTGTGAGAGTTGTGGAAAAACATTCTACGTACTGTCTATTCATTTTTGTTATGCTTACTAGTTGGTATGAACTATTTTAGGACACTTGCACAAGCATACACGTAGTTAAGAACTCTTATCGGTTAAGAGGCTTTCCTTGATATTGTTAAGTATAGATACACACCCTTGTTTAATTGCCTTCTTTGTGAGAATGACTCTATTTGGCACGTGAGTCGTCAGTGCGGTTATGAGGTGTAATGAGGGCACAGGATGCCAAGTGTTAGGGTTCAGATATTGAGACTCGTGAGTTATGATTTGTCTGAGGTTCGGTACCTCGTGGAGTTTGTTGACTAAATCCTGATGTGAGAGCGATCATATTTCCTGAGTCATTACTTGTCCTTCTGTATTTATGATTTCGGATTTAGGTTGTATTTCCGTTCATCCTTCAGTGTCATTATTTGGTATTCTGCTTATACTTGTTGTCCTCATTTCTTATTGCTATTACTGTATTGTTAGCCATATCGCGTAATCTTCATGTAGATATCATACTTTGTTGTTCCTATACTCATATTCGTTCAAGTTGTTTAGTCCAATATGTGTCTTGGTTGTTCCTCGTCACTACTCCACTGAGGATAGTCTTGATACTTGTTGGGTACCACTATGGTGTACTCATACTACACTTCTTCACATTTTTGTGCAGATCCAGGTTTCGCAAAGTCAGTTTACCATTAGCTAGCAGCGCGGGTTGTTACTGTAGAGACTCAAGGTAAACCTGTTGTTACGTTCGCAGGTTTCGGAGTCACCTTCCTATTTTATATTCATAATTGTTTAATTCATTTAAAACAGTTGTATTTAGAAAATTGTAGTAAAACTTTGTAGAGCTTATGACTTGTACTACCGGTTTTGGGGAAATCGTAAATTGTATAGTGAATTTCATTTCAGAAGTTATTTGATGTTACTTTTTTATTGGTATTATTCAGAAGATGTTAGGCTTGCCTATTCCTTAAGACTAGGTGCCATCAGGATACCCAATGGGGGGAAAATTGGGTCGTGACAAAAATAAACTTCAAATAAACATTTACTAAATGAGTTTTTTAATACCGAAAAACTTAGGTTCCTTATTGAAGTTTTGCTTTAAGCCCCGAGTTGAGCCGCCCCTGATTGAACTTGTAAGGTTAGGTACCAGAAATAACTTTCTTACAAGAAAATCAATGTGCTCTATATGCAATGTTGGAATGTGATTGACTTAACTTTGAAGTTAAATAGTCAGTTTGAGATTGTACCATGTTAGTTGTGGCTGAAATTGATTCCCTATATATTGTCCTTCAATCCATGTGAACCAATAATACACGGAACGTGTAGATGACACTGTCAAGGAATATCCGCTTTACACATGCTATGATTAAAAAGGAAAAAAAATCAAATTATTATTGTTCCTCCTCCTAAAGAGAGATGATAAAGTTTAACGTACGAGGGTCACAAATTATTTTGCAATATTTTATAAATAAAGTACACACTTATTTAGCATATGGTAATTACAACTATATTTGATTTTGTGATTCTAAAAATACGTGATCTATTTTAATACGAATTATTTAAGCAATAGGTGCTAAGTGGAAAGTGAAAAAACGAGATAAGAACGAAAGGTAACGAGAATGTGCAAATCGAGCAGTGGAGAGATGGGGTCTCGAGGTCGAGCTCAAGAGCTTGATAGGGGGCTGTCGAGAATGATACAATAGTATTGAGGGCCTCGAAGATGGCCTCTTTATGATCAATAACGAGTAATAAATGACGAACAATTAATGAACACAATAAATGAAAGGCAATAAATCAATGAAGAAAATTGTAGAGAATGTTTGAGTTGGAGAGCAGAGAATGTTCTTGTTCTTCTATTGAATATCATGTGTCCTACAAAATGACAAGGGTCCCTTTTATATATGAGAGGGAATCCCAACATTGTACATGTGTAATTATTGCAAAGACAGATGGCTGGTACAGCCATTTAATGCCATGGTACAGGCATGTACTATTTTGCGTACTTGGTCAGCTTTAACCACATGCCTTTTGGGGATTTCCCGCCTTTTCATGTCGGTCTTCAATTTGCACTAACTCGAGGTCGAGAATCCTCTACATGCCTCCTCAATACCAAAACCAACGGCTTCGGCCTCTCTGATTTTAGCCGTATACAGATAGTCCCCGCGTTTCTTAGAACGAAGTGATAAAAAATGGTCTTGAATTCTTGCCTCTTCGATATCCTTATTAGGACGTTAGTCTCATCAGAGCATTAAATAACGTGACATAAAAAGCTGCACAGAGGTCGTTTTCATCAAAATTCTCGAGAAACCCACAAACCGCTATTGGTTCGACCTTTCCGCTTCAACATGCCCAAATGGCCATCTATAAATACTTCAATCGTTTGTCCTTTCATAATTTTACAACATCTTCAAATATTTAGACTTTTACTAAGTGTTCTCTACTTTCATCCTCTTTCTGATTTTGCTTCTTCATCTTCTTTCTTCAAAACACAGTTAAAACCATGGCAAAAACTTCCAAAATGGTACCTCAAAAGGGGGGAGTTGCTTCTTCATCACGCCCGTCTAAGGAAAAGTCAAAAACTCCTCCTACCATCGAGCAGTGCATCCCTAGTCCTTTCCACACCGTCTCCGATTTCACAATGGAAAAACCCTCTTCTACACCGGGTTGATGCGAGCCCATGTCTCAATATATAAGCATAGTATCTGATACAGAGAGGGTAAAACTTGGGTGCCGTTGGGGGAAGGAGGCCCGAGTAGAACTCCCTACAGCTGACGAAAGCATAGTCACGTATAAGGCTGTCTTTCTCAGCGTATATACATACCCTTTTACATTAGGCCCCGAAGATTCTTCCTCTCCACCGATTGACCCGGTGATTCTCGACTTTTGTCATCAATACCGAGTGATACTCGGTCATATATATCCTTCATTTTGGAGGATTGTATATATGATTCGACACATTACCAACATGGTCGAGGGAATGACTTTCACCCTCGACCACTTGATCACATTATACAGCCCTCGTCTCTTCCGAGGGGGCCTAATTAAGATGCACCATCGATTTGCCAAGGCATTCTTCGCCTGGATCGACGAGGATAAAGATCGGGGATGGATGAGCCAATTTTTTAGAAACAGAACTTTGTACATCATCCCTGCTGATAGAATGTCGTTCCCGGAGGAATGGAATATGAAATGTAAGTATCCCTGAATTGAGTATGTTTTGCCACCTCTTTTTCTATTGACTGATTTTCTTCTAATTTTGTAGCCACCGTTTGGTTTCCCGGCGCGGTCCAAGACCTTCCGGGGTGGGTCAAACTTTTGGACTCTATTTTTCCATACAACAAATGCGTCTGGAGCGATCTGGCTAAAACACGGTGGCAGGCTATGAACCACGGTATGCTCTCGTTGTTTTTGTTTCCTCATTTTTTGTAAGTATTCTCGATGGTGGTGATTTTGATATATCACGCTTGTGCAGGCCTTGGGGAAGGCGTGTTGATGAGACCGCCCCCTTCTGGTGAGGAAGAGGTTCTGAAGACTGCCAAGGAAAAGAAAAGGAAGAAGGAGGTCTCTGCGGAGTCTCCAAAATCCAAAAAAGCAAAGGCTCGCAAGCCCAAGACCGATGCCACAGTCCTATCCTCAATGGCCCCTGAGAGTCTGTGAGCCGAGGAAGAAAGTGATGATACCTGCCCTTTGGTACAAACGGAAAAACAAAGCGTTGATGCTTCGAGAGTTTTTGGGCAGTCGTCTACTGAGTTTTAGGCGGCCGTTGCGAGCCCTCCTTGTGCTGAGGAGGGTTCAGGTGCAATACCCAAGTCGTTCGTCGGAGATGGCACAGTTTGCGTCGGTGATCTTGAGGGGTCTTATGCCGAAATTTTTTGGGGGCGAGAGGAAGACTCGACGGAGGCTGATGTTACTGGTGGATTTCAATCGGGCCCGTCATTTTCTCCAGGGGAGATACGAGATGCCCAAGATAGGAATTCCCCTGGTTTGGGGACATCTCATGGAGAGGATGATGCATTTACAGACTATTTTGAAGGTGTAGAGGAGGAGACCGATGTCAATGCCCCCCGTAGCCCTCGAGAAGGCCGAGAGGCTCGAAAAGCAGGTGACATTCTCGAAATAATATGTTGTTCTTCGACTATCTACTCTTGGTTTCTAATTTTCTTCCTTTGTGATGTAGGTCAAGAAGTTGTATGACCAAGCCTTCTCCAAGATGCAAGATGAGTTTACTCATCGTGGAGAGGAGCTTGAGAAGCTTATATCGGAGATGGTTGAGCTGGAGGCTCTATGTGCCCGAAAAGAGGAGGAGCTGATCATCCTCCGGGCAAGCTCGGAAAGAGCACTCCAAGAGAGGGCCGACTTCGTCGAGCATGTACTCCGGTACCCAAATATTTTTATGTTTTATTGCCATAATTAGTGATAATTAGCTCATCTTCTACATCTTTCAGATTAGGCAGAAGGATGCCCTAGTGGGGCAGCTCCGAGAGGGTGTTGCTGCCAAGGACGCCGAAATCCTTGAACTAGCGCAGCTTAATGATGTTGTGGCTTCGGAGAGGGACACATTTCGGAAGAAGATCTCTTCGGTTCAAGTCCTTCTTCGGGTTGCCCAGGAGGAGGCTGTTGCATTATCTGCGCCCAAGCTCGAGGCCGATGAATTTGTCTCTTCGTACAAAAGGGATGTTGTCGTCCGCGAATGATCGGGCCAGGGATATATTCGTAAGGCCGAGCTAAAACTGGCTCGGGCGGTTGCTCATACTCGCTTACAAGCTAGGAGGCAATCCTTCGAAGAAGCAAGCGCTAAAGGTGTTGATCTCTCTGCTGAAATTGAAGAAGCCAGTGCCCTGGAGGAAGAATCAGCGGTTTCAACTACGTCGGATGAGGGCTCTGAAAGTGGCTCGGGAAGCAGCGAAGGTGAAGAGTATATTTACCTGTTGTTTTGCTTTTTCCCTTTTTTGTACATGGGACCCTCGCGGGGAATTTTTGTAGAAATACCCTTGTAAATATATTTCTGAAATAAAATATCTCTTTGTTTCATATCCCCCAAACTTTGCCCTACAATGCTTATGCAAAAGTTGACTTTCAAGCTTTGATTTTAGCTCTTCGGAACCCGTACTTGCAATAATAGAGCCCCTCGAGATCGGAAACCTTCTCGAGGCTAGGTCAGAATGGGAGTTTCGATCCCTCGAACGTTGTATGACAGTGTCATTCATATGACATGACCGTGAAGTGTCCGAGATGGCCCTGCTGGCACACTTCCCTAAAAGTTATAATAACCTTGCCAGAATTAATTGGCCTTCAAAGAAGTTGAATAGACGCCGCTTGTATATATATACCTTCCTCCTCTTCAGTTTAAGTCTTGTAGCTTTGCAAAACTAGTTTTCTCTTTGACGTTCTCTTTCATTTATCATCTTGCAAAACTGTTTGAGCTTTCTTCCTCTTTGCCTTTATTTAAGCAGTTATCGCTGTCCTGCCCGAATCCGTTCACCAAGAAGAGGAAAACCTTACCTCTGCATCTTTCCCGGTCGGTGGTACACCGCCGGCGTATGGTGAGTTAACCTCGAACTGCTTTGCTTTGATAAAATACTTTGCACTAGAGGAACCCTTTGATGCCCCGGGCTATCGAGAACATGCGTCGAGGTTTATCTGATCGATAGAAGAAAAACACCTCGAGTCCGTGAGGAGAGATTGTGGATGGGGAGACAATGTGATGCTGCAGATACCTTCCCGAGAGGAGAATATTATGACCTACGTGGAGGGATTCTTGAGAGTGTATACGTACCCATTTATATTGGGCCCCCTCGATCGCCTTGTGCTCGAATTCTCCAAAAGGTACCGAGTCACCCTAGCTCAGATTCATCTGTCCTTTTTGTGGAGAGTGCTGATGATGAGGTACTTTATCGAAAAGGCTGAGCTCGAGTTTACCCTTAGCCACCTTATTAGATTATATAGGCCTCAGCATTGTCGAGGCCTGATTGCGTTACGCCGCTGATCCACCAAGCCGTTCATTTTCAGTGATGATGAGGATCGGAACAGAGGATGGATGAGTTGATTTGTCTGAGTGAGGACCGTCGACATCATTCCTGCGGAGTTCCTGTCATTTCCCCAAAAATGGAATTTCAAACTAAAGTACTATGTCGCACCTTAGTGCCCTTTGCTCTTGTCGACTTATAAGAATGTTTCTTTTTCTCTTTCTCATATGTCCGGTGGATGCCGGAAGAGATCCCTAATCTTACAGACTGGACTCGGAGGCTGGTAGCTTCCTTGAGATATGACGAACGCAAGTGGCGAGATTTGTCGAAGGGTAGATGGGAATCAAAGCACCACAGTTTGAGCCATGTGATTACCTTTGGATGAATGCTTCCTTTTATGCGTATTAACTCCGCTCCCGCAGGTGTTGGTGGATTCTCTGAGATCAGACTGTGCCCCTTCGAGGAGAGGGAAGGGTCATCGACTTTGGACCCGAGGGAGGATAATAAGCGGAAAGGAGATTCTCAATAAGGCGGGGCCTATCCAGAGACACAAAGGATATGCCATCGCTGAAGAGGACTTCATATGTGCTGGTTATTCCGTGGATATCAAATCTCCTCGGGAGGGTGGTTCTTCATCTATGGCTCAAACCAGGTGCCCTCCCGAGGTTTCTGATCCTGCTGGTCCTGGGATCTCTAGCCTCGATGGAGAGGTTCCACGAGAGGGAAAGAGCAAGAGTCTTTGTTGAGGAGGCTCAGCGGCTCTGCTTCGTGGTGAGTTTTGGCTAACTTTGTTGGTTTTTTAAGCTATGTATTTTCATCCTTTGAACTGAAGCTTCTTTTTCATAGGCCTTTGATAAGCTCAAGTTCGAGTTGCCTCGTTGTGAGACCAAGTTGGGGGAAGCTTTGGGTAAGGAGAAATCTCTCAAGCTTCTTTGCAATAAGAAAATGAGAGAGTTGATGCATCTTCGATCGTAGATGCATCGAATTCGAAACTACAAAGGCAATCTCGAGCATCAGGAAAACCTAATCATGAAGGAGTAGATGCTTCCTTTCCAGTTTTTGAGAACTAATGATTTGGTGCTTCAGCTGCAGAGCAAAATGGAAGCGTTGGAACGCCTTTGGGGCGAATTCGGCCAAGCAAATTCTGAATGCGATACATTGAAGGCGTAGATAGGCGTTCATGTTGTGGCCCAAAGGAATGCCTTGGCCAAGGCCTCTACCCTCGAGGTACAACTTCGTAATGCTCGAGAAAGTAGCTCGATTCAGACGAGCAGGATTGTCAAGCTCAAAACTGATCTTTTGAATATGAAGGCCGAGGTCGTGGATGCCCGGGCTGAAGCTGAGGAAGTTCGAGCGAAAGCCGATAAGAAGGTGGCCATTTATTTGAAAGATGTTGCCGATGTTAGGGTCGAGCTGAGGGGAGCCTTTGACAGAGAGAGGAGGGGAAATGAGTATGCCCGATGCAACTCTCGGAGGGAGACCCTCGAAGAGATTCATGCTAGAGGTTTTGGCCTCTCAGAAGAGATAAAGCAGGCCGAGACGGATGAGATCGACGCCAAGTTTTTCCTTTCTTCTTGAGCCCATGGATATTTGAAGGCCGCCGTGGGAGCTGGTCCGAGGGGCCATCGAAGGAGCTGGTCCCGAGAGCCGACATAGATTTTTCTTCCTTATTCTTTGTATAAAACTCCTGTGGGAGCGTTGTAAATGAATATTTGTAATACATATTGATCACACTCAACTATGTCTAATAAAAAAATAATCGGGCGTTGCAAATATAATCCGGGGTATTATGCCCAGAGTCGATCCCACAGGGAATTTACGTATCAATCAAGTCTTTAGAATACGCAACTTTTACTCAATCAATTCTCTCAAGACTTTTTGGATATAAATTGGTGATGTTTTACTAATTCTACTGACAATAATAATATCAAACAATTACTACAATGTGTTGTAAACAATTATGATAAAAAGGCTAAGGCTATGGTTTCCCCCGTTGGTGAACTTACTTCTCGGATACTTCATATAGCTTGATTAGTTGTCTCTATGAATCATGAACACTCTATCTACCAAAAATCTCTCTCGAGTAATTATGATAATTTACCAGACGCACTTTCTCAAGTTACGCTAGCTAGATTGCATTACAGTTCACTTTAGATTGCACCCAAGGTATCGTTATCTCTAATCCAACCTCTAAACCCTCGGTTATGACTTTCGTCTATACTCTGGGAGTGGTGTTGTTCAAACAATTACCTAAATATGCACTCTCTCTCAAGTAGATACATACTAAATAGGCACAGCTAATTGATGGCCATTCAATTAACTACAACAAGAACGTAGTTGAACAAATAGAGATGAACAATCAACCAAACTATATTAATATCACCATAAGTTTATCCCCCAACGGGTTCCACCAAAACCCCTAGAAAAGAAACTTAGCTACTCATATTCATAAGAATCAATTCTAAAATAACTTGCATAATTGAACTACAAAATAATGAATAAAAGCTATAAAAATCAATGTTTGCTTCACTGAGTAATAATCCACAGGTTTTTCTTCACTTCAATGGCTTCTTCTCCTTCAAGTTGTGTTTTGGGGTCTATTTATATGTTTGGGATAAACCCAAAACATGTAGGAGACTTCTATTCCAACCGGGAAACACTTAAAACTCTTTAAAACTCGGAATTGCCCGGACCTC
>ML436237.1:32366-62060 GCA_005239525.1 Nicotiana knightiana
TCAGCCTAAAAAAGCTTCAGGGCCAATTTATAGCCCCGTGGGTTTCATTTCGAAATCCAATTCATCGGGCTAATTATCGACAAGCAAAATAGAAATACCAAAGAATTATATATATATATATATATATAATTCTTTGGTATTTCTGTTTTGCTTGTCGATAATTAGCCCGATGAATTGGATTTCGAAATAAAACCCTCGGGGTTATTAATTGGCCCTGAGGATTTTCTAGGCTGGCCCGTGGGCTCTTACGCATTGGGTCGGTATGACCTTTGATGTCGCTGGCAACTTGGGCTCTTACGCATTTGGCCCTGAGGCGCTTTAGTTAATCGTTTAGGGCTCATTCTCCGAGTTGGGTTTCGACTCGAGCTCATCGACCCTTAGATTTTTAAATCGGCCCTGAGGCTCTTTGGGTCGGTACGACCTTTAATACAGTTGGCGACTTGGGCTCTTACGCGTTAGGTCGGTACGACCTTTAGTGTAGCTCGCGACTTGGGCTCTTACGCATTTGGCCCTGAGGCACTTTAATTAATCGTTTAGGGATCATTCTCTGAGTCGGGTTTCGACTAGAGCTCATCGACCCTTAGGTTTTTAAATCGGCCCTGAGGCTCTTTGGGTCGGTACAGCCTTTAATGCAGCTGGCGACTCTGGCTCTTACGCATTAGGTCGGTACGACCTTTAGTGTAGCTGGCGACTTGGGCTCTTATGCATTAGGTCGGTATGACCTTTAGTGCAACTGGCGACTTGGGCTCTTACACGTTAGGTCGGTAAGACCTTTAACCGGTTCTTTTCCAAGTTATTTTGAAGTAATTGGAGGCCTGTGATTTTATGGAGACACTTGGACGTCTCTGAGTCGTGTTAGTTTGGCCGGAGCCTTATGACGATGGTCATCGTATTTGTCCGTAGCCTTTAGTCACCGAGTGAGATAGTCTCGGGTTCTATATCGAGGGTATGCCTTTTTAGGGGTCTTACAAGTTCAATATATAGCCTTCACTTTGATATTAGGTTTATGCCTTTTTAAGGTCTTACAAGTTAGTACATGCCTTGGTTGAGGTCTTATAGTTTTGATATTGCCTCATGCAGGGCTTATATTGGTGCCTCATGGAAGGCTTATGAGTTTGAAGTTGCCAGCCCTGAGGTCTTACGGCTGTGAGTCGACTGTCGAGGACAGCCCCTGAGTTAGAGTTGATATTGCCTCATGGAGTGCTTATGAGCTCGAAGTTGTCGGCCTTGAGGTCTTATGGCTTCGAGTTTTTGATGACTCGTTGGGGTGATTGTCGAGGACAGTCCCCTAGTCGGGGTTATGCCTTTTTTAAGGTCTTAAAATTTTGATGTTGCCTCGTTGAGGGCTTACAGATGCGATATTGCCTCATGGGGGCCTTATATTGGTGCCTCATGGAGGGTTTATGATCTCGAAGATGCCGGTCCTGAGGTCTTATGGCTTCGAGTTTTTGGTGTCAGTCCCCGAATGTTTGGGAATTTTCTTGCCCTGGGGCCGTTTCTTGTGAAAATAACAAACTTCTTTGACGCGCGAAGTGTTTTGATGATAAAAGATTCTCCTCTGATTACTTGGCACAAGCGTACATTTTTTTACCATCGAGGGTTCCATTATTCTATGTGGACACGGTTCATTCGACCGTTTGGTCCTATACATTTTTCTCCTGTCGAGACCTTCTTTTGCTCATTTTAGTTTCTTTGAGGAGGTGATCTCTCGGGGGGTGCCCCTCAGTATTTGAGCCTGATTGAAGAGAAGCCTTGAATGCTTGTTGAGTTCTCCTTAGACAGCATATGGATGTTGCCTCGTTAAAAACCTCGTCGGTAAAACCCATTTGGGACAAAATCTGACATGAGGGAAAAAGAGCGCAACGCATGCTTAAAACCTAAGGCCTTAGAGTTGGAGGGTTCTTTGATTCCTTTCAATCGAACACCTGCACATAGGTTAGTGTAAAATGTGAAGGAAAGAGGGAGATTATTGTACCTCAGATGTGGTGGCGTTCAAGCCATAATATGCTTTGGTTATTCGTTCCGAGGACGCGGCACGGTCCCTTATTCGTTCATCCGAGGATGTAGTTTGTGATTGCTACTCAGCTGTTTGCTTGTTTTTTGGCTCCTTCGATGTGGAAGGTGTTGGTGCCATATCGTACACTGCGAACATTTCTTTTGCTGCGTGCTGCTCTCCGTACACTATTTTTACTCCATCCTTCGTAGGAAACTTCATCATTTGATGAAGGGTTGATGCCACCACCCTCATACTGTGAATTCATGGCCTTCCAAGCAATATATTTCATCTCAAGTCACCTTCGATGACATGAAACTTGGTATCTTGAAATGTACCGGCCACATTGACTGGGAGGATGACTTTTCCTTTCGTTGTCTCGCTCGCCATGTTGAATCCATTGAGGACTCGAGAGGCGGGCAAGATTTGGTCGAGCAATCTAAGTTTCTCTACCACCCTCGACCTAATTATGTTGACCGAGCTACCTGGATCCACGAGCACATGTTTAATTTGAAATTTATTCGAAAGAAAAGAAATTACCAGTGCGTCATTGTGAGGTTGAGACAAGGTATCGATGTCCTCTTCGCTAAATGAAAGAGCGTCTTCACGTATGTAACTCTGAATTCGCTTTTCTCTGGTGATGGATACTTTTGTTTGCTTGAAAATGGGTCCCTGAGGGACGTCGAATCCACCAATAATCATGTGTATGACGTGACGTGGTTCTTCTGCTTCATTTTTCTTGTTCGCCTCTCTTTCCCGAAATTGGTGTTTATCTCGGTCACTGAGGAACTCTCGAAGGTGCCCTTTACTAATCAGTCGGGCCACCTTTTCTCGAAGATGTCTGCAATCATCGATCCTTTGACCGTGGGCACCGTGATATTTGCATATCAAGTTAGGGTTCCTCTGCGAAGGATCTGATAGCACGGGTCTTGGCCACCAGGTGTCCCTAATTTTACTTATGGCCGATACGATGTCTGAAACGTCGATGTTGAAGTTGTATTCAGATAGCTGGGGTGCCTCCACCGGCCCTGCGTGCCTATCAAACCCTGCTTTGTTCAAGAGTCCCCGAGGATTCTGGCCTCGATCTATCCTTTGGTCACTTCGAGGTATGTTACACCTCGGGATATTTCTCCAATTTTCTATATATGGTTGATATCTTTCTTTGCTTGGCCTTGGTTCTCTTTCTGGGAGCCTTGATTCCTTTTCTAAGAGCCTGTTGGGATACACCGAGCCCGAGAGGGCTTCCAGTTGGTCATCCTCGACTCTGATCTTCGATTGATACATGTTGCGTACATCCGCCAAAACTATGGCGGGATACTCGATTAAGTTTTGCTTCAGCTGCTTTGAATCTATCAAGATTTGTTCATTTAAGCCCTGAGCGAAGGCTTGTACTGCCCAATCATCGAAGGCCGGAGGTAATTCCATATGTTCCAGTTGGAAGCGGGAAACGAACTCCCTTAGCATCTCATTCTCTCTTTGTTTGATTTTTAAGACATCAGACTTCCTCGTAGCGACTTTGATGGCACCGGCATGTGCCTTTACAAAAGAGTCTGCCATCATAGCAAACGAATCTATTAAGTTCGGGGGAAGGTTATGATACCACATCATGGCCCCTTTGGATAGTGTTTCTCCAAATTTTTTCAATAAGACGGATTCAATCTCGTCATCTCTTAGGTCGTTCCCTTTGACAGCACAAGTGTAAGCAGTAATGTGCTCATTAGGGTCCGAGGTCCCGTTGTACTTCGGAAGACCGGGCATTCTAAATTTCTTCGGGATGGGCTTCGGAGCCGCACTTGATGTAAATAGATTTTGCACAAACTTTTTTGAATCTACACCCTTCAGAATCGGGGGTGCGCCTGGGATATGATCAACCCTCGAGTTATAGGTTTCCACCTTTTTGTCGTTAGCTTCTATCTTCTTTGCGCCTTATTCAATCCTCTTTGTGAGGTGCTCGAGCATCTTCATAATAGCAGGGTCGGCTGCTGACCCATTATTGCTCGACCTTTCTGGTGCTTGTTCAACTCGAGGAGGCAATTCTGGCGGTGTTGTGCGTGGAGTTATCTGATGACTTTGTAGCTGAGCAATATCCACCTGTTGTGCTTACAACATCTCAAAAATGACATGGAGGCTAACTTCCCCTTCCTTTTAGATAGGGGCTCTCTGCGCTTCATGCTGGTCTCCATCGTGCACACTCTCGTCTGTATGAAAGCTTACATCGACATGTTGAGCGTTGCATGAGCCTTCATCGACGGGGATTTGCACTGGTGCCCCTCAGGGTTTTGCGGTAGTACACCGGCACCTGAAGCAGTTGCGTCGTTCTCCCCATGATCCTCAGGATTGTTGTTTTCGTGTGCATTCATTGAGTTAGACTTTTCTTACCTGAAATTGAAGATTCTTGGAAAAGAAAAAGTGTAAAGAATAACTTGTGTTTTTAGAAAACCATCACTAAAACAATCATTATTATTTTTAGCCCCACGGTGGGCGCCAAATCATTTACCTTGAAAATGGTAATTACAATTATATTTGATTTTGTGGTTTTAAAAATATGTGATCTATTTTAATACCAATTGTTTAGGCAGTAGGTGCTAAGTGAGAAGTGAAAAAACGCGATAAGAACGAAAGGTAACGAGAATGTGCAAATCGAGTAGTAAAGAGATGGAGTCTCGAGGTCGAGCTCAAGAGCTTGACAGGGGGCTGTCGAGAATGATACAATAGTCTTGAGGGCCTCGAAGATAGCCTCTTTATGATCAATAACGAGTAATAAATTAAGAACAATTAATGAACACAATAAATGAAAGGCAATAAATCAATGAAACAATTGTAGAGAATGTTTGAGTTCGAGAGCAGAGAATGTTCTTGCTCTTGTATTGAATATCATGTGTCCTACAAAAAACTCTTTTGATCCCTACTAGCATGTTCCAGATATTCTCTTATTTTCAGATACTGTTTGACATCACGGTACCATGGTTCACTATCTAGTTCTGCTTCAATTGTATTGCAATAACCATGTTGATCTTGAATTTGAATTTCTATTGGGTCAATGTGAGTATTATCCGGATATGGGAGCATTGAGGCCAGGGTGGCCAAGACATCAGCTAATTCATTGTGAAACCTGGGAATGTACCTGAACTCGATGGACTTGAACCTTTTGCTAAGATCTTCCACACGTTGTCTATATGGAATGAGCCTGATGTCTTGAGTCTCCCAATCACCTTGAGCCTGGCTAATAAGAAAATCTGAATCTCCCATCACCAACAGTTCATGCACATTTAGGTTTATTTGCTTGTTCAGACCCATGATGCAAGCTTCATATTCTGCCGTGTTGTTTGTACAGAAGAAACGAAGTCGCGTCGTGGCAGGGTAATGTTTCCTAGTAGGTGATATAAGAATTTCTCCAATCCCTACGCCTTAGATGTTGATAGCCCCATCAAAGTATAGTTTCCAAGTTTGACTGTCATCTTGGATTATTTCTTCAATTAAATTAACATGTTCATCTGGGAAATATGTGATCAAATATTCATATTCATCATCAAACGGGTTTTCTACCAGATGATCAGCCAAAGCTTGTGCCTTCATGGCAATGCGAGTGACATAAACAATATCAAACTCTGTGAGCAAGATTTTCCACTTTTCCAATCTACCAGTTGGCATCGGCTTCTAAAAGATGTACTTCAGGGGATCCATTCGGGATATGAGGTAAGTTCTATAGGCCAAAAGATAATGCCTAAGCTTCTGAGTGACCCGGGTTAAGGCACAACATGTTCTTTCCAAAAGAGTGTATTTGGCCTCATAAGTAGTGAACCTTTTGCTCAAATAATAGATTGCTTGTTCCTTTTTGCCTGTGGCATCATGTTGACCCAGAACACAACCAAAGGAACTATCCATTACTAACAGATATAAAAACAGAGGCCTACCAGGTTCTGGCGGGACCAAAACAGGGGGATTTGACAAATATTCTTTGATCTTATCAAAATCTTCTTGGCACTCATCTGTCCAATTGATAGCAGCGTTCTTTTTCAACAACTTGAAAATGGGCTCACATGTGGTTGTAAGCTGCGCAATCAACCTGCTGATGTAGTTTAACCTCCCGAGTAAACTCATGACTTCTGTTTTGTTCTTCCGGGGAGGAAAATCTCGAATGGTCTTTATCTTGGAGGGATCTAACTCGATGCCTCTTCGGCTAACTATAAAACCCAAAAGTTTCCCAGAAGAAACTCCAAATGCACATTTGGCTGGATTGAGTTTGAGATTATACCTTCGTAGCCTTTCAAAGAACTTTTTCAAGTCTTGCACATGATCAGCTTGTGTTCTGGACTTAATTGTCACATCATCAACATACAATTCAATCTCTTTGTGCATCATATCATGGAATATGGTTGTCATGGACCTCATGTAAGTTGCCCCTGCATTCTTCAAACCAAATGGAATGACCCTATAACAATAAGTTCCCCATGGAGTCGTGAAGGCGGTCTTTTCTGCATCTTCTTCATCCATCAGAATTTGGTGATATCCGGCGTAACAATCCACAAAAGATTGGATCTCATGTTTAGCACAATTGTCAACAAGGATATGAATGTTGGGTAAGGGAAAATTGTCTTTTGGACTTGCTTTGTTTAAATCCCTATAGTCAACACAAACTCTGATTTTCCCATCCTTTTTNAAGATTGGATCTCATGTTTAGCACAATTGTCAACAAGGATATGAATGTTCGGTAAGGTAAAGTTGTCCTTTGGACTTGCTTTGTTTAAATCCCTATAATCAACACAAACTCTGATTTTCCCATCCTTCTTTTGCACTGGAACGACATTTGCTAACCATGTAGTGTATCGGACGACCCCGATCACATTTGCACTTAGTTGCTTCATGATTTCTTCTTTAATTTTATCACTCATGTCTGTCTTAAACATCCTTTTTTTGCTGGATTGGTGGAAAATTAGGATATGTGGGAAGCTTATGAACCACTAAATCGGCACTCAAACCCGGCATGTCATCATACGACCAAGCAAATACATCTCTATACTCGAACAAAACTTGAATTATGGCATCTCTTGTCTTTTGTTCAGTATGAATGCTTATTTTTGTTTCTCTGGTTTCTTCAGGACTTCCCAGGTTAATTGCCTCAGTTTCATTTAAGTTAAGCTTAGGCTTATTATCAAATTGATCCAATTCCCTTTTTATTTCCTTAAAAGCCTCATCTTCATCATACTCAACTTCTTGATTCATTATTTCGAGATTAGACAGCTTTTTAAGACCTAGGCATGAATTCCGCGTGCATGTCATGTTTTTAAAGCCAGCATTAACAGAACTGAAAATGATAAGAAATTAAACAAAAATTAGGGGAAGGAAAAGAAAAAAATTTTACTATGAAACTGGAACTTCATTTCATTGAATATGAAAGGATAGAAGGATTAACATCAAAGCAAAGAAATTAAACTAAAATATCTGGATTACAACCCTTAAAATAATCCAAATACAAAAAAAGCAGCAAAACAGACTACCAAGACTACTTCCTGACGGGAAGAGGAGTTGCTTCTCAGTTGTTGAGCGAGGTATCTGGACCAATCAGCTGAACACTTGCACGGCTAGGGCCTTCACCAAATTGAACCATATTGATCTCATAGAACATCTCCTTAAGACCCTGGCAAANCGGGAAGAGGAGTTGCTTCTCAGTTGTTGAGCGAGGTATCTGGACCAATCAGCTGAACACTTGCACGGATAGGGCCCTCGCCAACTTGAACCATATTGATCTCATAGAACATCTCCTTGAGACCCTGGAAAATTTCATCAATGTCATTCTGAGTAGAAGGATTTTGGACTTCTTCAAATTGTGGCTTGATAAAAGAGTAGGCAATGTGAGGGATTTTTTTGGACAAATTCCAACATTGCACTATGTGATCGCGAAGCATTGTATGCGATCGCATTGAAGGAAAACTGGGGGGGTCAAGAGCAACACTATGCGATCGCGACTAGTACTATGCGATCGCATAGAAGGAAACCAGAAGACAGGTTCAGCAGTGGAAAAATGAGGGAAGATTGACCCGAAGCCCATCCGAAACACACCCGAGACCCCCGTGACCCCGTCCAAACACACAGACAAGTCATATAACCTAACACATACTCGCTCGAGGTTTCAAATCACATAAAACAACACCAAAATGAAGAATTAATCCAAGAATCAAACTTATGAATTTTCAAATCTTCAAATATTAAAACTCCTGCCAAAACCTATCAATTCAACTCGGAATGGCGCCAAATTCTGCAGAAAAGTCATAAATGACACAATGGACTGCCACTCTCGGAATTTCATTCCTAGCCCGATATCAAAATTTCACCTATCGGCCGAAATCGCCGAAATTCTAACTTTCGCCGAATTACCTCAAATTACTCTACAAACCTCCAAAACCAATTCCGGACGCGCTCCTAATTCCAAAAGCATCATACGAAGCTGTTGGCATCTTCCAAAACTCATTCCTAGGCCGTTTACCCAAAAGTCAAACCTTCTGTCAACTTTCATCACTTAAGCTTCAAAAATTGAAATTTTTCTTCCAATTCAACTCCGGATTATCCGGTAACTGAATCCAACCACGCACGCAAGTCAATATACACAATGTGAAGTTGTTCAAGACCTTACACCATCAAACAGATTTTAATTTCCCAAAACAACCGATCGGGTCATTACAGTTACAATACCTCTTCAAATGGGCAACGGGATCACCATGCCCGCTATACTTATCAAACTTGGGGGTCTTGAAGCCGGGTGGAAAATGAACATGGCGGAACATGAATAAATCATTGAACGAAACACTTTTATGGCCTCCCAAAACCCTGTATGTTTCTCATGGTTTGTTCTAGGCTCTTCATTTTTCTGGTCATTTCCTCTTGTTCCCTATTCTTGTCGGGCTTTTCTATCTCAACTTGGAACATGTTCTGAGGAGTATGCTTGTATGAATTTGGAACTCTGAAAGTCAATTCTGGAGAGTAATGTTGGGCATCATGAGAATTCAGTTGTGGATCATTGTTGGACTTTTGAGCAAGAGCCGGTTAAGGGACAGTGAAGGTATGGACAATAGGTACAGTAGGTGAGTCATTTTTAGGGGTGCATTTGAAGGACGCGGAATGGAGGTACTGGGGATAGTGGGAAGGTTAATGCTCGGACTGAATCCAGGTCCAGGTTGGTACAATGTGTTACTTGTTACAGAGATGGGCACTTGACTTACAACCGACACACTATGAAGATTGTCCGATGGCCCTATGGGTAGTGGGGGCGGTGCTTGTCCATTCACCCAAGCTTGGTACATATCTGCCAATTGTTGCTTCAAAACTCTTACTTCTTCCACCAGTCTCGTACCTTGTTCGATCAATTGTTCATGGACACCATCATTATCTGACTCATTCTCACTGTTGTTTTCCATTTTACTTTTTCCTTTTGATCTTGTGTTGTAAGGTTGAGTCGCCGGTTTAAACCACAAACCAACCACCTCTGTTTAACTTTATCTTTTAAAATGAAAAATAACAAACGTGTTAGAGTTAGGCAGTTTGCAGATATTAATCACACGTTGTATGTCATGCACCTAATGCCATTTTCATTTCTAAAATGAGCTTGGAAGGCTTCATGCTTCATCCCGGCTTATTGATTATTTCCTCTTGAATTTAACTATCTTTTTATTTCCCCATTTTTTCAATTTTTTTATGGCTATGATCGCATCCGATGAGGATTGCCTACGTATCATGACACCGCATGAATCAGACCATTATGTAGTTCAGGGGAAATAATAACAATTTTGATGATTTTTTTTTAATTGTGCTTTTATATATATATATATATATATATATATAAAATAAAACAAACTAAAATATTTTTCATTCATTTTCAATCAATGTTCTTATATACAATGAGAGAAAGGACTACTAACTCTAAATACAAAACATGACTGGAATAAAACAAACTTTGATAAAATAAAAGACTCCAAATATAAAAATAAACAATGCGACAAATGAAAATGGAACAAAAACTAATTGGCTACACTAAGAATTTAATCTTCAATGGTCTTCTTGCTTAAGATGATATCATCAATGGTCTGCATCTCTTGGCCTCCACTCTCCTCCCAAAGTCTCGTACAAATTTTGAAACACCCCTGGCAACTGTGGGACGAGGGCATGTGTCTGTTGGCCAACTTCCTCATTGTTTAGATGGCGATGATCATCATGAATATATGTTGCTTTTTCTGCCAATCGAAGTACATGCACTCTAGCTTGCCCCATATTCACGTGACAATTCTACAACCACATATGGGTGGTGTTGAGGGTGTTCTCCATCTGAGCCTCACGTCCCTCATATTCTTCAATGCGACGGTTTAACACACCTCTCTCAATCATCCACTAACACTGCTCTGCTTCAAAATCTGCATGTTGATGACCCCTCTTCTGCCTTTTTATTTCTTCTAATTCTGCATAAAGTTGACCCTTTGAACATATCCAGTAGGCCCTTTCTCTTTCAAATTGCTCTTTCTGCTGATTAAACTCTAGTTGTTGCTGGTGCGCATCCTCTTCGATGATACTCAAGTCTTCTTGCAACTTATGTATTTCAGCATTTTTGTTCGCCTCAACTCTTCTGACTAAACCAATCGTGTTTGCCAGTTCTTCTTCTAAGCGGGCTGCCTCATTCTTAGCATGCTTTAGATATTTATCCATGATCCCTAAGGCAGATTGATAATCTTTCTCAATATTTAAGCGAATCTGAGCGACTCCGGCTTGTTGTCGGGCTTGTTGTTTGGATGTGGTCATCTGAGCATGCTCCAATTCCTCTTTCAGCCTTTCTATAGTTCTTTGATCATTTCTCCTCCTTTTCGACCCCTCAGGCCTATCTCTAAACGACGAAGGATCATGAAACCAAATAATATATTCAGGGATCACCACTCCATGATCTCGGTCTTCTACCATCTCATTCAGCTCCGAGACTTTACTTGTATACCAAATTTTCATAATTTCTTCTTCGTCGTGAGGTTGATCTTTTCCAAAATCATTATAGAACTTGCTCATATATCGGGTTGGTGGAACCTCTTGTAGTCGTGCAAACTGACGCATTACCCGAAGTGGAGCATATGGTTGAACACCATCCAATCCTATGAGTACCAAATAAGAATGGTATGCAGACTCACAGATGACCTCTTTAGAGGAAAACCAATCGTAGTTCCAAGTGATCCGTTTGGCGGACAAAGTACGAAGTAGTTCTTTCCAGGCATCAATCCCTTCTGGTAAGTCACATTCATCAATTCTTTTCTTGTGATCATAAGTATGATTGGGCCATAACTCCCTAAAATCAGTGATCATAGGATTACGATAAAAATGCTCCAAAAACCATATCTACAGCAAAATGTTGCAGCCATCAAAGTTTCGTGCATCCAATTTACATCTAGTTAAAGCACGAAAAATACAAGAAAGAATCATAGGGACCAAAGTATAATCATCCCTTTCTGAAGTCAGAGCCTCAACTACACCTGCCAAGCGGATGTTAATACATCCTTCCCTTTCTGGGAAAACTACACGCCCCAAAAAAGCAATCATAAATGCAAACCTTCTGTGAACCTTCCATGTTTCCATATTTTCCTTTGATTTCAGTGTTCTCACATTCCTTTCGAAATTGCATTCTAGGCCATACAAGTGAAACATAAATCCCAACTTAACCCACTTGCCTCCTAAACCTTCATATTGTCTGTAATTTATGTTCAAGAGCTTTAGAAACTTACCCTCGTTCACATTTTTTGGTACTATGGGCTTTTGGCGGCGAAGATTGCGGCCCACTCCTGGAAATGGGCGATTTCCTCCAAGGTCGGAGTCATTTCAGAGTCAGTAAAACGAAACACATTGTTTTCTGGATCCCAGTGCAGAATCAAAGCTTCAATCGCATCCCTCCTAGGCTTGATCGTCAACATGTGAACCAAATGTACCAAGTACTTTTTTATCTGTTTTCGCTCATACTCCTTAATGTCTCTCCACCAATCCCATAACAACTGTGGTATCTGATCGAAAATTACAAAATATGGTATCCTTTCGGATCTGGGCCTCTTTTCAGACTTACCTCTTTCGCCACTCATGGTGTACCTATTTACCCAGACACGGGGTTAGGTTTTAATCAAATATATTATTGACACAAAAAAATTGATTTCTCAGGTTTTGACTCTAAAAAAATAAAAATAAAAAATAAAAGCCAAATTGTGGGACTAAAAAAATTCATTAGTAAAATAATCATGAAATTAAAAAGGGCTCGAAATGGCTATTTTTTGTAAAAATAAGTGAACATAAAAAAGACTGGCCTCTCTTGCTAAAACGACCATTTTGCATTTTCGAGGAAGGTTTCGAGGTTATTTCGACAAAAGGACCGAACACATGGGCAAAATTGGTCAAAAGAGAAAAAACTGACAAAGTTACTATATTATTATTTATTTTTTAGAGAGAGAAAAAAAATAACAGTCCATAGACACTTTTTTTTTAAATGGGGTTGAACCTGATGAGGGTTGTCTACGTATCTCACATCCGGTGAGAATCAAACCCGCGTAGTTCCGTTTAAATAAATAATAAAAAGAAAAAACCATTTTGAAAATTGTGATTTTACACATTAGAACCCTTCAATTTGTTTTTTTTTTTTAAAAAACTGGCACTTTGTGAAAACTTGGGGGATATTTTCTCTTTCCCTCTCCTCTGTTCAATCAATCTATCCTAAAGCCGGTCAACATTTGAGTAAAGTCTACCAAATAATGTTACATGTGGCACAGAAAAAATGAACATGCTGGTCTGAAAAATTAGTACATGTCCTAGACGGGCTCGGCCCCTGTGCCGAGTCCCCCTAAGTCCAATGCACATGATGCAAATAAAGCATAGCCTACTAGGGATATCCATTGCTTGTGGATTGTTCTTCTAAGTTTTTAAATCCTAAAGGAGATGGTATCTAGACCTGGCTTACCCGGCGGACAACCCAAGCCGAGGAGCTTCAAGCGTCACCAGTAGTAGAACATCACTGGCTAGCTAACGGCTCTCCCGCCTAAACATGTGTGACTAAATCCTTCACCAGAAGCTGGTAGGCTAACTGGCTTTATCTCAAGACAGAAATTTTGTGATGCTAGTAGGCAAACACAATATAACCACCTATCAGAAGACTCAGAGGGATGCGAAAGAGGATACAATTTATATCACAGTTCAAATAAATATTAAAGCGGTAAATAAGCGACAAATAGCACATTAGGCTCCCAAACACAATAATATCGAAAACATGATAAAAGCCAAACAATAATGAATACACAAAGCTCGAATTCTCATTAATTGTCCCTAGTAGAGTCGCCAGAGCTGTCACACCTCTTTTTTCACGCAACCCTATTACGTGGTTAAGTTAGAAGAGTTTTTCCAATTAAAGTGACGTTTTGAAAAGGGATTATTTATTATTTGGAGTCGCCACTTGGAATTGAGTTTTGGTGTTCCAAGTCACATTTTATTTGAATCCCCTTTCGAAAGGAAGGTTTGACTCTTAATTTATGGTCTACGAAAATAGAAGATTGAGTAAGAAATTCTGTTGACCGAGGGAAAGGAGTAAGGCACCGCTCGAGTCTCGTGGTTTTAACACGACCGCTTTATTGACTAATGTAAGGCTTAAATCAAATTTTTAGCTATTCTTGTATTTTATTGATTATGGCTTATCTATTACTGCTAAATTAATTATTATATTTTACTAATTGTGTTCACGAGGATGAAGAACGCCCACAAGGTAATTCTTTGAAATTAAATGTTAGACCAAGATACGGAATGTACACATGGTTATAACATAATTATTTTAAATCTAAAGGTATCGAGACGCGGAATGCGCACACGGTCTTTTAATTATTTAATTATATCAATCCAAGGTTCGGGTATGAACACATGGACTAATATTTAAATTACATCTAAAGTTTTTCTAGTGTTTTAGAGTTATTTTCCTAAAGTAACTTGAGATTATTGTAAAGTCATGAAGTATGGAATATGTTATGGAGGAAGTGTAAAGTTTGACTATTATTAACAAGTTACTAATATAACTCAACGTTCTGTCAAAAAATTAAAATTCGTTTCCACTGTAGCTAAAAGAACTAACAAACAACATTAATGAAACAAAGTAATACACTAGCCTAACAGTTTTTCAACCACCTACTTAACTCAAAGATTAACATGATCTTATGCGAAATATTTAAGCAATTAACACCAAATAAAAGCAGGCTTTTAATATGATTTTCAACAATATTATTACACTCAATAAACTTCACCGCAAGAATGCCAAAAAAACTTAAATCCAACAGAATTCTTAGTTCATTAACTTAACAAATTTAGTCTACTCCTACAATCATTTATAAAAAAAAACCTCTAGGCATCATTTAAATAAAAATTAACTCTAATCGCATAAAACCGACTACAAATTAATTATATTATAAAACACTTTCTATTTTTTTTATTCTTTTCTTCTTTTATCTTTTTCTGTTTATTCTGCCGTCACTTTCTTTTTCTGCCTTTTTCTTTATTTTTTGTTCCTTCTTACTAAACTTCTTTTTTATTCTAACTTCTAATACTTCTTTTGCTTTTCTTTTTTTTTCTTCCTTTATCTTTTTTTTTTATTCTTGCCCGTTAGTTTTCTTTTTTGAATATATAAGGTGTAAAATAAAATATCATGAGATACCTAGTTTATCTAAGAAAATATAACGAGACACTTCCTAAGTATCTTCTAATTCAAATAAATTAGTCGATGTGCAGTCTCATAAACATTTCTTCAAACTCAAATATCACGAATTCAAACGAAACAAACACAAAACTTTTATAATGATAGAAAGAATTATTAATTAAAGATTCTACAATATACCACAAAATTTACGCAAACATCTTTTAATCTAATAAATCATATAATAACGTGAACTTTCTTTATTAAAACGAATATCTATTGATTTAAACTAGAGATACTATTAAAGCTTAAAATCAATTTTTAGCTTTTATGTTTTCTCATTCCAAACAATCAAGTAAGCATTATAAGGATGAAAGCAGCGGATTTTTCTCAAAGACAAAAGGATACAAAAAAAAAAAAACTAACAAGAATTAAGTAAGTATGCTAACCTTTGAAGAAAATTTTTTCCTTAATAATAGAAAATCCAACGAATGCAATAATATTCAATGTCGAATTTGAAAAGTGACAACGAACCGCGAACAGGAAAACCACGAGCAAAACTCTCCCCAGTTAATTTCAAAAAAAACGGAACTCGAAAGGAACTTCGCCGAAAATAACTCGAAGGTTCTTCGGGCCCAATATTTTAAGTACTAGACATTTTCTGATCTATTTCTCAAAATATAATGTGCTTATGTAGTTTGTCTTCAGATTCCCCTCCCAAACTTTTTCCCGTCAATTTATTTCCTTCTTTTTTGTTGTTCTGTTCTTTTTTTTTCACTTTTTTGTTCTCATTTTCTCTGACTTTCGTCCCTCTTGTTTTTCTTTCTTTCTCTTTTTTTCCATTCTTTTTCCCTTTTTCTTCCTTCTTTTATAAAGATTATTTTGGTGGTTACATGATCATGTGCAAAGGAGTTTACTTGGGATAGATTCGGCTTCGACCCCCGGGCCCGCGTCCCGAAACTCAGAAATTTTTATACAAAACTATCCTTCATCATCTCACGAGTCTGTACATATAAAGAACACTAAAATCGGAGTTCCTTTGACCCCTCAAATCAATCCCTAAAGGTCTCATAATCTCAAGCCCTAAACCCACCCTTTTCTACTGATTTTCATGAAGTAATACTGAGATTATGTTCTATAATCACCCATAATTGAGTTTTAAAGATCAAAATACTTACCTCTATGAAGAACACTGATTTTTCCCTTAAAAAATTGCCTCGAAAGCTCTCTTCCGTACAACAATGGTGTAAAAATATGTTAGGGTCGCGGAAGGTCTAATTTATATTTTTGCCCAGGGTTTCCGCACCTGCGACCCACTTACTCGCACCTGCGGTCTCCTAACCGCACATGCGACCCTTCCGCACCTGTGACCCACAGCCCGCTCCTGCTGGTCCGCACCTGCGGTCGGTTATACCAGCACCAGCAGCTGTATTGCTGCAATTTCCAAGCCCAAACCTCCGTTAAGCACCCGAATTCAATCCTGAGCCCCTCGGGACCCCAACCAAACATACTAACACGTCACATAACATTATTCAAGCTTAGTTGCACTCTCAAACCACCAAAACTAACATCAAAACACCAAAATTACATCAGATTCAAGCCTAAGAACTATGAAATTTCTAAAATCCACCAACGATGCCAAAGCTATCCAAAACAACTCCAATTGAACAATATGTTATGATTTCCTATATTTTCCTCACCGATATGTTATGATTTTTCACTCAGTCTTTCCCTGATAAATTGTTTTGACACTCAGAGTATTTGATACTATTTATTGAAAAATGAAACACTGTTTTGGGGTCGAAAACCCGATATGTTTATGGCCAAAAGGGAAAATTGAGAGTATTTGATGAGTGAGGCTTTCAGGCATATATTGTGAGGAGGCTTTCAGGCCTTATATGGGGGAGGCTTTCAGGCCTATATTGTGAGGAGGCTTTCAGGCCTTATATGAGGGAGGCTTTTAGGCCTATACTGTGAGGAGGCTTTCAGGCCTGTTGTTATAGCGCTTGGGCTGTAGGAGCCCCTCCGGAGTCTGTACACACCCCTAGTGAGCGCAGGTACCTATTGAGTGATGATTGATACTGAGTGATTGTTAATACTGAGTGGTGATTATTGCCCGCGGGGTTGTTACTGAGTGATTGAGAGAATGCCTGAGGGGCAACTGTTATGAGAAATGATTTTAGCCCGAGGGGCAGATTTATGATGATTTTTCTAAGTTTTCGAACTATGATTTACTTCGTTTTCAAACTGATTTTTACTGAGAGTTTTACTGAGATATATTGATATTACACTTGTTTCAAAGGATTTCTGGAAACTGATTTCGAACTTATGTATTTGACAAATAATACCTGGTGACTGGGTGTTTTACTGGCTTTTGTGAAATTGTGTATCTGTACTGTGTGTTCTATAATTCTCAGACTGTGATTTTATTTTTATTACTACTGAGTTGGCGTACTCATAAAGACTCTCTGTGCCTCTGTGCACAGATTCAGGTGATGATCCGGAGCAGTAACTGTCCTTGCTCGTAGCATCAGTTCACGGGATTTCGAGGTAGCTTCCTAGCGTCCACAGCTTCTCCATTTCCCTTCCTTATTTAGTTTTAGCAATTGATTCGGAGACGTATATTATAGTATTAGCAGAGTTAGATTTATTTTATTCTTGGATGCTCATGACTATTGACTCCAGTCTTGGGAGGTTTTGTTTAGAGTTGTTAGACTATTATTGGGACGCTAAGACTTAATTACATTATTCTATGCTATGGTTGCTGCTTATTATTAAATTGTAAACTTTTATAATTGAACAAATGTGTAGTAATGAGATGGTTGGCTACCCACCATCACGGCCTGTTAGGATTTGGGGTCGTGACAATAAAGATCTTACTTAGATAATAATATATGTTAATATAAGATGGCACTTAACAAATAAATATACAAAAATTATATACATAAATACTTGTCACGACCCCAAATCCTAAGAGGTCGTGATGGCACCTATCGTAGAACTAGGCTAGTCAACCATCACATAACTACACATTTGTTTTAATATAATTTCTCAAAAATCAATAATAACTAGCAACAGAGTATAAAAATTTTCTCTAAGTCTTTAAGCAACCATAATAATATAATCTACTATCTAAACAAATCCCCCCGGACTGGAGTCAACCGATCACGAGCATCTAAGAATAAAACTAACACTGCTAATGTCATAAATCATGTCTCAGAATAAAATACTAATACTAATGAAAGAAGGGAAATGGAGAAGCTACGGACGCTGGACAGCTACCTCGAAATCCCGAATGCTGACGATGAATGAACTCAAATGGCTACTGCTCAGACCAGTACCTGGATCTGCACACAGAGGTGCAGGAAGTAATGATGAGTACGCCAACTCAGTAGTAATGAAAATAAATCACAGTCTGAAGAATAAGAAACACACAACAACAAATACACCAATCCACAAAACCGTAAAATATCAAGTCTCAATAAAGTATACATAAGTTCGAAAACCAGTTTCCGTAAAAATCCTTGAAACAAGTATAATTTCCAATATTTCTCAGTAAAACTCCCAAAATATCAGTTTGAAAGATGAAACAAATCATAATCAAAAACTCAGAAAAATATCAATTTAAACCGCCCCTCGAGCAAAATCATCACTCGTAATCAGTCACTCAGCACCTCACCATCACTCCATAACAGTCACTCAGCACCTCACAGTCACTCAGCATCAGCCCCTAGGGAAACCTCACTGTCACTCATGCCTCCCAATCACTCATCACTTAGCACTCGGCACTCGCACTTAGTAGGTACCTGCGCTCACTGGGGGTGTGTATAGACTCTGGAGGGGCTCCTACAGCCCAAGCGCTATAAACAAGCCACATCATGGCATCAATCATCTCTCAGGCTCTCGGCCTCTCTCATATCATAAATATCCTCACAATATTGGCCCTCGGCCTCACTCAGTCAGACACTCTCAACATGCCACTCGGGCTATAAATAAAACGGGGCTCTCGACCCAAAATAGTATTTCATTTCAAGAAATAGTAATATCATCAAATAGGAGTGTCAACAATTTCACAAGAAAGTCTGAGTGTAAAATCATAGTTTGAAAGTAGTTAGAATATCAGTAAAATAGCTCCCAAGGGGTTAAACAGATCGGCACTAGGCCCCAAACATGGCTTACAACCCAAGTATATCAAAACACAGTAATACTACAAATAATATGCTTTAAAAGCGGTTTCGCAACTCAATAGTTTCCTGAAAAGGTACTTTTTTCAAATTTCCAATTCGTGCACGCCCCACACTCGTCATCCAGTGTGTGTGTCACTCCAAATCCGTGAAAGGATGTAAAGTCCGGGGTTTCATACCATCAGGACAGGATTTAAAGACATTACTTACCTCAAACTAGCCCGAAAAGCTACTCCGTAATGTGTTTGGCCCTCGAATCAACTTCCGAGTGCTCCAAATCTATCAAATTCATATTCATAACATCAAAATATGCTAAAGGATTGAATCTCAATCGAAAAATCTCAAATTTATGCACAAAACCCGAAATTAGCCAAAACTCGACCCCAAGGCCAGCATCTCGGAACTTGACAAATGTTATTACAACATGTTCTTTATCATCTCACGAGTCCGTACATAAAAAGAACTCTAAAATCGGAATCCGTTTGACCCCTCAAATCACCCCTAAAAGGTCTCTTAAACTCAAGCCCTAGTTTCACTTTTTTTTCTACTGATTTTCCCCAATTAAACACTTCAAAAATATGTAATCTTGTCGGATTATTCGATGATAATTTAATATTATGGAGCAGAAATGATCACAAGTGACTTACCTCAAGATTTCCCATCATTTCTTGGTTGAACATCGCCCCAAGCCGTGTTCTTTCACCCAAAAAACGCTAAAATGGGCTAAAAACATAACAGCATTAAAAAGACCTAATTCTGGTCGCTAAAAGCAAACTCCCGTCGCTAAAAGTGCCATATGTGGTCGCTAAAAGCACTAGATCTTGTTGCACCAGCAATGTTTATTTTCACTAAAAGGGTTCTAACTCCACCATACGCACTCGGAATTCGATGATTCTTGTTCCTATGAGTCACAAATAATAATACGAAGATAGTCCTTCAGTCGTAACTCAATTCGTAGCTCATTTGCTCAGTGCGATACTCATTTCGCCCGTTAAACAATTAACTCAAATTTCGCGTCAAAAACCCAATCGCAACTTGATGAAATTAGACCAAACTTTCTAGATCACTCCTATAATTCCTTATGAAAATCCCAGAAGTCTAGAAAACAAATTTCGATCTATACAACTAAAAATGGACCTTTGGATCATTACATGCTTATGCTCAATCTTCCAAAGAATCTTCCAAAACTTATCCGAGCCTCATGGGACCCCAACCAAGTTTACTAACAAGTCCCATAATACGACACAAACTTATTCGAGCCTTAAAATAACCAAAAATAACGCAAAAATACTAAATTCTCCTCGGATTCAAGCCTATGAACTTTGAAATTTTTAAATTCCACCAAAGATGTCGAAACCAACCAAAACACATTCGAATGACCTGAAAATTTGCACACACATCCAAAATACATACGAACCTGCTCCAACTTCCGGAATTCCATTGCGACCTTGATAGCCTATTTTCCACTGCCGACCGGAAATCGCCAAAAACTAACTTCGCCAATTCAAGCCTAATTCTACGCCGGACATCAAAAAATTATTTCGGATACACTCCTAAGTCCCAAATCACCTAACGAAGCTATCCGGGCCATAAAATCTGCAGTCTGAGGTCGTTTACCAATAAGTCAACTCTCAGTTGACTTTTCCAACTATAAGGCTATTTTAAAGACTAAATGACTAAATTCTTGCTACAACCATTCCGATTCCGAGCCTACCAACTCTAACACATCATAAACAGTATAACCAACCTATGACAAGGCAAAAACATGAATAATAATGAAATTTGCACAGAACGACCGGTCGGGTCGTTACATTCTCCCCCACTTACACACACGTGCATCCTCGAACGTGCCTAGAGTTGTTCCAAACACCACCAAAATTGCTGCGTAACCTACCATGCACATATTCGGAGGTGATCCCACGTCACTCTACCCCATATAGGTCTAACAGCACAACACAGTTGAAATTTCAAAATCCAATCTTGACCCATAAACCTTAGAACTATATTTTCACTTCTGAATAAATTTACAAGATCAAAATCCCAAAACTATAAACTGAATAAGTCTGGGCATACTGTAACAAGTTATATCCATAAACCAAGATGAAATACCATGATACACTACATGACTCAAGCACTCGTGGAGATAACTCCTAATCACAATAGTTTCTTATAACAACCCAATACCGGTAAATAACCTCTAATCAAGCAAAGCCGCGTTCTAACACTTTCATATGTTGCCGATGATGAAAGGAACACGGAGAATATAGTAACCATTCGTCTGATCAGCATCAATACCACTATACCATCCAGAGCCATAACTTGTGCAACTCGTGCACTCAATAACAACATCCTAAAAGCTCAATTTATAAAATAAAGAAGACTCACATGAGAGGACTATCCTGCCATTAACTATTACCATCACAACATCATGCTAGAAGCCTGGCCCACACCGTAAAATCATAACACACGAATCTGACACCAAGGGTCATACCTCTACCTAACTCTGCTGCAAAGCGTGATCCCATCCAACCGTTGGACCACATGAAATACTCCAAGCCACCTTGCTCAAAATCAATAACCATGCGAAATTCGACATCAATTACTCAAAGTGCATTGCCATAACCCTGGGGGAAATCGGACGATACCATGCCACCCGAACCAGAAAGAACATAACCAACACGTCTCAATCCTGCAACACCTAATTACTTACCTTACTCAAATCTCGCTATAAATCCCAGATAGAACCGCACCCTATGCACATACAACCAATGATCACAACTCCTCGAAACACTGAAAGGTAACTCATAGATCACTCCAAAACACGAATAAGCTCAATGATAATCGAATGGTACATCCCTCAACAATAGCAATTTGGGGTCAACAATTCCGACTCAGTATAGAACACACAACCATACTGTCCTACCAATAATTATATTCTAAATCAACTATGGTCATCCACAACAGGTAGATAAATCTTCAAAGGTTCATAATGACTGAATCATGACCTATACTAACACCTGACTAGCTTTGCTCGCATCCTCGTAGTTCACAACTACAAAAATAATTTGTTCATGAAAACTCCCAATCTCAAAATCCATGAGGCGCACCAATTACCATATATGATCCCAATTCCACCACTAAAATATATAACACACCCCTAATACTTTATCATTTCACGAGGGATACCCCCATAATTCCTCTGTGTCACCAAGAAACCTTGAATATCAGCAGTCGATCCAACAAGAGAGCGTCGTAACACCAATGAAGCACGTTTATTCAAACACATTGCCTTAAACACATTGTCCTTAATGAATGTATAATCTCATCTAGCCACCCAATAGTGTTATCCTTTACCTAATCATCTGAAACTGCTAGTTCTGACCTTCATTCCAGAACTGAACTGTGACCTCACATATGCCACTCTCCATTATACACAAAATACCACATACACCATGCAATCCTATGATAAATATGAGAACTTCATGCTCCCTTCCTAGCCACAAACAACTACGTACCCAACTAGCCAAGAACTTTCCATTTGATCCCATCTAGAAGCAAAATCACTATACATCACATGGCCCTCACGCCAGTAGAAATANTGCATTCCACCAAATTCCAAGATAATTTCTAAGAAACACCTGTAACAACTCATTACCTTATAAACACTCAAAGAACTAACCATATCCCTTATCATGTCGATCTGACGTACTACCAAGTTGTCCTATTTATCCAAGTTCCTTCTGACTTACCTTCGAATTGATACTTCTTCTTTCCATAATACCGCATTTCTCAATCCCGACTCACCGCACGAAACTCGAGCATAAAAAAAATATACCGTCTAAGGCTCATAAGCCGCTGAATACTCCCTCAAACATCCCCAGAGCACCACATCAAAAATACTTACCCTAAATAGACTTCATGCGAATTTAAAGTCATTACCTTCGCTTTCCTGATACTGATGAATAAAATCCGTGATAATGCCAATACACCACAAGCATTGACACCTTCCCCGTAAATCTCAATTCGACCCCTTCTCACACCTTGAAGATCCTCGATCGCTACATATAACCTTGAATCCGTCTGAATCATTCTCGAACGTCATTCACTCTACCCAATTTCAATTACACTAACGAAGTAAACAAAACAACCTGACCCCGCTTGCAATCCACATACTAGGAAAGTAATCCACACATTTGGAGCAACAATCAAGCTCATACACTGCACATACTACCCTTTCAAGTACAACTCAATCATTCAATAAATTCCATTATCCGTAAGGTACATTACAACCTGTATCGAAGAATTTCCTGTTACTCGAGCCATTCCCAGACTCCACCTCTGCAGGGCTATAATTGATTCACCAACATACCTCGAACTGAAACCAATACAACACATAATCGTGTAATCAACTTATCAATAATGAACTCCCACCCTTGGCTCAAAGACAAGGATCAAGACAAACAATAACTCACGATTCCCACACATTATCACTGCCTCCATACTGTGGTGGGATTCAACTAAATCCTTCATACGCTCATATGACCCAGACCATCTAACCCTCAACTCGTATGCAAATCTCGCATTCACCATTGTAATGGTCATGCCAACTCCCACAAGCGATCTAAACTTAAATTACAACATACATCATTTACTGATAGAGAGAACTTACTACAGATCAATATAAGGGTCACACACCTCAGTACAACCCGCCGGAGAAACCCTTTCCTGCTTAACCTCAGAATGATATCTCCATATACACTTTCAAAAATCATAGCTATCACGCAATCAGTATACCTTCCTACATTAGAACACAACCACTGCCTGCCCCCAAGACATCCCATTAAACGGTATAAGAACCTGAAGCTGATGGCAACACTAATACTGGAGCTGTGGCCAAGGAATTCTTGAGCTTCTGGAATCTCTTCTCACACTCGTCTGACCACATAGATACCTTCACTGGACACCACGTGTCCCAAGAATGCTACTGAACTGAGCCAAAAATTTACACTTGGAGAACTTCGCACAAAGCTTATCTTCCCTATATCCTTGTAATACCATCATCAAATGCTTAGTATGCTATCCCTGGCTACGAAGTACGGCATGATTCCATCAATAAAGACAATAACAAAGGAGTTATAACACGGCTGAATACGTCGGTAATCAAATACATGACCGTTGTTGGGGCATTGGTCAGCCCAAAGGACATCACCAGGAACTCATAACACAATAGAAGGATTCGCTTCGCTCCACATCTAAACAACATAAGAGGTTCTTCACTACACTCACAGCTCGAGGCCATATTCTAACTCAATACAGAAGTCAAATAATCAATGGTTCTTGCCACATCTCCTGCCAATTCATTTTGGTCAAATCAAACAACCTAAATACATCTAACTATCCGATCACACTCACCATGTAGTCATCTAGTCACAAAGTCCCATCAATAAGGACACAAACAGACATATAAGTCCCTCAAGTGCTCACCCAATTGAAATCTCAACACTCAAGCCACAGACAAAATCCGACCTCAAGTGCTTCCAACTGGCCCATTATTAACATGTTAAAAATCACATCTCACCCATGGATGTCACAAGCCGACGACGCACAACTGATACCAAACGCTCGCGTGCGCATTCGAATACGTGAAAGAAATTCAAGGAATTACGCTTTTGGATGAATAAAATGGATTCGCACGACAAGAATTCAAGAATGTGGAATGTTTCCTAAGGGTTCTGCAACCTCTCGAAGATAAGTGCAGACGTCTCCGTACCGATCCGCAAGACTCTACTAAACCTGCTCATGGCCGGTGAGTCCTATGTAACCTAGAGCTCTGATACCAACTTGTCACGACCCCAAATCCTAACAGGTCGTGATGGCGCCTATCGTGGAACTAGGCTAGCCAACCATCACATAACTACACATTTGTTTTAATATAATTTCTCAAAAATCAATAATAACCAGCAACAGAGTATAAAATTTTTCTCTAAGTCTTTAAGCAAACATAATAATATAATCTACTCTCTAAACAAATCCCCCAGGGCTGGAGTCAACCGATCACGAGCATCTAAGAATAAAACTAACACTGCTAATGTCATAAACCATGTCTCGGAATAAAATATTAATACTAATGAAGGAAGGGAAATATAGAAGCTGCGGATGCTGGACAGCTACCTCGAAATCCCGAATGATGACGATGAATGAACTCAAATGGCTATTGCTCAGAACCAGTACCTGGATCTGCACACAGAGGTGCAGGAAGTAATGATGTGTACGCCAACTCAGTAGTAACGAAAATAAATCACAGTCTGAAGAATAAGAAACAGACAACATCAAATACACCAATCCACAAAACCGTAAAATATCAAGTCTCAATAAAGTATACATAAGTTCGAAAACCAGTTTCCATAAAAATCCTTGAAACAAGTATAATTTCCAATATTTCTCAGTAAAACTCCCAAAATATCAATTTGAAAGATGAAACAACTCATAATAAAAAGCTCAGCAAAATATCAATTTAAACCGCCCCTCGAGCAAAATCATCACTCGTAATCAGTCACTCAACACCTCACCATCACTCAATAACAGTCACTCAGCACCCCACAGTCACTCAGCATCAGCCTCTCAGGCAACCTTACTGTCACTCATGCCTCCCAATCACTCATCACTCGGCACTCGGCACTCGGCACTCTCACTCAGTAGGTACCTGTGCTTACTGGGGGTGTGTACAGAGTCAGAAGGGGCTCCTATAGTCCAAGCGCAATAAAAAAAGCAACATCATGGCATCAATCATCTCTCTGGCTCTCGGCCTCTCTCATATCATAAATATCCTCACAACATTGGCCCTCGACCTCACTCAGTCAGACACTCTCAACATGCCACTCGGGCCATAAATAAAATGGGGTTCTCTACCCAAAATAGTATTTCATTTCAAGAAATAGTAATATCATCAAATAGGAATGTCAACAATTTCACAAGAAAGACTGAGTGTAAAATCATAGTTTCAAAGTAGTGAGAATATTAGTAAAATAGACCCCAAGGGGTTAGACAGATCGGCACTAGTCCCTAAACATGGCTTACAGCCCAAGTATATCAAAACACGGTAATACTACAAATCATATACTTTAAAAGCGGTTTCGCAACTCAATAGTTGCCTGAAAAGGTACATTTTTTCAAATTTCCAATTCGTGCACGCCCCACACTCGTCATCCAGTGTGTGCGTCACTCCAAATCCGTGAAAGGATGTAAATTCCGGGGTTTCGTACCCTCGGGACAGGATTTAAAGACATTACTTACCTCAAACTAGCCCGAAAAGCTACTCCGCAGTGCCTTTGGCCCTCGAATCAACTTCCGAGTGCTCCAAATCTATCAAATTCAGATTCATAACATCAAAATATGCTAAAGGATTGAAACCCAATCGAAAAATCTCAACGTTATGCACAAAATCCGGAATTAGCCAAAACCCGACCACCGAGCCCGCGTCTCGGAACTCAACAAATTTTATACCAAAGTTTCCTTCACCATCTCGCGAGTCTGTACATATAAAGAACTCTAAAATCGGAGTCCGTTTGACCCCTCAAATCGCCCCTAAAAGGTCTCTTAAAGTCAAGCCCTAGTTTCACTTTTTTTTTCTACTGATTTTTCCCAATTAAACACTTCAAAAACATGAAATCTCTTCGGATTATTCGATGATAATTTAATATTATGGAGTGAAAATGATCACAAGTGACTTACCTCAAGATTTCCCATCATTTCTTGCTCAAAAATCGCACCAAGCCGTGTTCTTTCACCCAAAAAACGCTAAAATGGGCTAAAAAACATAACAGCATTAAAAAGACCTAATTTTGGTCGCTAAAAGAAAACTCCCGTCGCTAAAAGTTCCATATGTGGTCGCTAAAGGTGCGCACTAGATCATGTGGCACCAGCAATGTTTATTTTCACTAAAAGAGTTCTAACTCCACCATACGAACTCAGAATTCGATGATTCTTGTTCCTATGAGTCACAAATAATAATACGAACATAGTCCTTTAGTCGTAACTCAATTCATAGCTCATTTGCTCAGTGCGATACTCATTTCGCCCGTTAAACAATTAACTCAAATTTCGCGTCAAAAACCCAATCGCGACTTGATGAAATTAGACCAAACTTTCCAGATCACTCCTATAATTCATTATCAAAATCCCGAAAGTCTAAAAATCAAGTTTTAATCTCTACAACTAAAAATGGACCTTTGGATCATTACATGCTTATGCTCAAATCTTTCAAAAAATCTTCCAAAACTTATCCGAGCCTCGTGGGACCCCAACCAAGTATACTAATAAGTTCCCATAATATGACACAAACTTAGTCGAGCCTTCGAATAATAAAAAACAACGCAAAAATACTAAATTCACCTCGGATTCAAGCCTATGAACTTTGAAACTTCTAAATTCCACCAAAGATGCCGAAATCAACCAAAACACATCCGAATGACCTAAAAATTTGCACACACGTCCAAAATGACACTACGAATCTGGTCCAACTTCCGTAATTCCATTGCGACCACGATTGCCTATTTTCCACTGCCGACCAGAAATCGCCAAAAAAACTAACTTTTGCCAATTCAAGCCTAATTCTACACCGGACATCAAAAAAATATTCCGGACACACTCCTAAGTCCCAAATTAGCTAACGAAGCTATCCGAGCCATAAAATCTACATTCCCAGGTCGTTTACCAATAAGTCAACTCTCATTTGACTTTTCCAACTATAAGGCTATTTTTAAAGACTAATGACTAAATTTTTGCTATAGCCATTCCGATTCCGAGCCTACCAACTCTAACACATCATAAATAGTATAACCAACCTATGACAAGGCAAAAACAGGAATAATAATGAAATTTCTACGGAACGACCGGCCGGGTCGTTACAAATACATTTTGAATTAAAGTGATACTTGATATACAAAGTATAAAAGACGTATAAATCAATACATCTTGAATTTAGGTGGCATTAACATATGCATCAGATTTTTAAAAATGGAGTGAAGAAGATGAATGTTGGAAAGGGAGAATGGAGATGGACAAAAAAAGTACTTCCTGTGATTAGTGAGTCAGTTAACTTATTAAATGTTGAGCTTAATTTTTATAATATGCTAATAATAAAAAAAAAGTGTTCTTTATGGAATAAACAATAAATGATGCTATTTTTTTAAATAATAGTTTAAAAAAATGATCAAACGTGTAAACAACTCATTTACTTATTACGACATAGGCCCTCATCTCTATGTCACACACGGAAGCATAATGAAATACAGAGTGAGCTTCCTCAATGATGCTTGGATCCCTAACAATATTCTCACCAGTAGTACGATCGAGGGACCACCGACCTTAAATGACAAACAATCAAATTGGCTACCATTTACAACAATGGTGAATGGAACACCTCCTCCATCTCTTTCAATCCCTGTCAGTATCAGGAATCTGATAACATCCACCCTCATCCCTAATAATTCTATAAAGGAGGACAAGATGATATGGGGCCTAACAAGCAATGGCACTCTCAGCACTAAATCATCCTATACATTCCTCACCACGAAAACAGGACTTACAACAGATAGGGACAACAAGTGGATTTGGAAACTGAAAGTACCCAACAAGATCAAGACCTTTATGTTGCATGTATCATCAAAGGCTTCCTACTGGAGCCATTCTCCAGAAAATTGGTGTTAATTGCAGCCCAATGTGCTGCTTATGCTCTTCTACTCTAGAAACAGCCGCCCACATCTTCTTTGACTGCCATTATGCTCAGCTATTCTTGTGCAACCTCACCACTCAAAGCACAATTGTGCATCCACAACATAACCATACCTTGATCTCAAGCCAATCTTGGTCCAATGCATGGACCAGCCTCAAGAAGAAGCCCTTCAATAATAATCTGTACCGGGAAGCTATCTTCCCATTTTGTTCCTGGCATATATGGTTAACTAGGAATAAAATTATTAAAAAAAATAAAAAAGAAACTTCGTCCCCAATGTTATAGCAAAAGACACAAATTATCATATTATATCAACAGGGAATACAATGTTAAAAGAGGTGGTTATTTAGTTAAGTGGGATCCCCCACTAAGGGGTCACTACAAACTCAACACCGATGGGGCTGCACTAGGAAACCGAAGGAAATGAGGAATGATGGGGTGTCTTTACAACCTCCAGTGGGGACTGGATCCCTGGCTTCATAGGAAGTATACCACACACAACTATTACCCACAGGGACTGCAAATTGTAGAGCAAAGAGGCCTAACACCACTTAAAATATCCATTGACTTTATAGAGGTTATAAGAATGCTTAAAGTGGGGAACGATGCTTATGACTCTATTATCTCTGAATGCAGATTGTCGATTCAAAGGATATTAAGAATAGTGGTGAAACACAACTACATGGAATAGAGCAAGGTAGCCAATCTACTAGCAAAAGAAGGAGCACAAAAGGAATTTTTTAGAAGGATAACTATGATGACAGTTCCTCCAATGTTTACAAATGAAACTTTTTGGGCATAGGAGTTGCTTTTCCTATAACCATTTGGAATGTTATAGGAACACTATGGAACAATACTTAGCTACTCCATGGGATATTATCTACCCCTTTGATGAATTTATTTTGGCAACTTAAGGTGTGTTTGGTATGAAGGAAAATATTTTTCGAAAAATATTTTCCAATTTTCTCATGAACATTTTCTTTATCAACTCATTTTTCTCCAATTGGAGGAAGATGTTTTCCTTATCAAGGGAAGGGAAACACATTTTCCAAAACTCATTCTCAACCTTCCCAACCCTATTCCATACCCTCACCACCCCACCCCACACCCACCC